>DVQM01001626.1:0-11591 GCA_018231645.1 Heliconius ricini | reverse complement strand
AAAGCGCGGCGTTGAGTTCTGCCACTCAACACGCAATGCCTCCAAAATTCGGCAGCGATATAGCGTGAAGCTAATTTAATTTAATTTTTAATCAAGCCACGAAGTACAACTGAATATGTCTTAAGCTTAACCCTGTACATCTACAATGCCAATACTTTTAGTATTGGCATTGTAGATGTATTCACGCCGCGCCGTTCGTAATTAGTCGAAGTCGATACTTTGATTTATTGAAAGATACTTGCTTTCAAGCCAGTCCATTCCCTTCTATCTATTAACTGAGTGAATTTGTTAGTGTGATAGGTGTAGTTATTATTTCAATGTTATTATTAAGTTAAATGTTATGTTTAAATCGGAAACTCAGCGTGGAAATATATGCACCGCACTAAGGTGTATTTTTTCACGCATAACACACTACTCATGAGTAAACAGAGACAGAAACGTAACGAATATTTCGTTATTCTCAAACAAATTAATACGATAAATGAATTTATAAGCTCCGTTGTATACTTAAGGCAACATAACTGAATAAACACCTAAAGAGATTCTTTTATACCAATATACACTTTATTGAAGAGGTCATATAATTGACTATTTGACTTTCATTTAGTTATTGTCGACTAGTGCTCACAAGTACGGCAGAGAACAAGACTAACCCGCATCCTGTTAATTGAAGTGCTGAAATAATACAAGATATACCTACATGATTTCCTTGTATTTTCTTAATATTGTAAAGTTTACACGTAAATTTAGTAAAGATATTATTTTTAAGACTTCTTAAATATCTAAAAATAAAGCCAACGCTATCTAATCCGTTAGAAATTAAACAAATTGAACAACAATTTCTTATAAATAATATGTTGCGATCCCGTTGATCACAGTCATACCTTTTGCCCGTGCATCAACACAAGTACCAACAAACCAACAACAGCGACACGGTCAGCTTGTGCGTTGCGAAATAATATTACTAGAGCATAACCTATCATTATGCTGCATACAAAATAGCTAATACTACATAGTGTTATTCCCACGCTATCAGCTGGTTCACGAGTCAGTGCTCTCGCGCAGCAGCCCGCAACACCGACACGTTACCAGCACGATGCGTTCCTACGGCGCTTAATAACACCACAACACGTCGGTGCGGTCGCATTCGTCATACTCAGATAACAATATGTGAAGACAATGGAACATATGATGCACTATATATTAAAAACAAAAACAATTAATATCATAATAGCGTTTACGTAATATGTATCATATACACGAGGATACACTGAAATGACGTTACAGTCAACACGTCAGATTGTCAAAGGCAGGCAAAAGTCATAAAAAATAACAATATAGAGGATGATTTATAGACCGTTAGCTAGCGGACGTAGTCGGCGCTTGGAAAATAATTTACGCTGCTGCAAAAAGCGACAGAATCACGTTGATATTAATGACAAAATTATTATTATTTTTTTATACTTAAATATGTGTGTTGGAAAACCGAAAATACTGTTATAATAGAAAATTGTTTGATAAATATGTATCTAATACAAAGCATGTAAGTTAAGTTTGTGTTGTTAGAATTATTGTCCTAAAATAGACGCAGTAAGCAATTAGACGAGAAAGTGTGCCAGAGTGAAATCCGAACTCATTTCATTACAAACAGCTATTGAGAAGAGAATGTGCCCAATAATGAAACTCTGTACTATTATCATAATTGGCCGAGTATAGGAATAGCGTAGCATGCAATCTACCGCTTCTACAGAAGGCATTATTCATTTAAATTGCTTATTTAAAAATTCATAAATAACTTGTTTTTTTTTAGATACGAGCGATGGATTGAATTAGAATCGCTCATAAGTTTTATTATAAAAGATTGTGAGCAGAATGTGTTTTGTACAACTGACTCATATGACGTAAACAAATCAATTAACACTAAATATTCTGGTTAAAGTTGTTGATACGTTTGAGTGCTATGAAATTTATGTACAAATATTATTTAATGTTTATTTATTAAGGAAGTGATAATTTGTGACGTGATCGTATTACCCCTTAGTTGAGCAAAGTTGAAGAATAATACAAATTTAACCTAATTAAAGTAAGCTAAAAAAATTTGGTACAGAAATAGGTTAAAATTATGTAAAAAATCATATAACTAATTAATTACATATTTTCATAAAATTTAATAAGTTTAATACCCAGGTTTACTTAAATCCCTTATTACTGACGTTAATGGAATAAAGGAGTAAAAGCTTAGTAGTGCGTTTGCTCTTTGTTAAAGGAACAAAGATAAGTTGCTTTCTAGGTATTGTGACGCCGTAAAGAGACCGACTTGTACGGCTTTCAACTATCTTCTTTCAAACGTTAATATTGGAATCATAAGAAAATATTGAGAGATTGTTTATCTTTTTTTACAACTTTTATTTATATATTATTTGCGCAACTATTTTCTCGCTGTTTTTTTTATAATAAAAATGTATATTTTGCTGCGTAAAAATGATTATATATAAATAATTTGATTACCGAGTCCTACAAGCATACAGCTCATATCTTTCAGTGTATTGTGGCGGTTTTCTGATAGCGCTCGGCTCACTTGTATCGATTTAAGTCGATACCATTCCCCAGTGCTTTCATTCGATTTTAACAGCTCATAATGAATAACACCGCAGATTATATATTAAGCCGAGTCAGTTGAAAGGCGACACAACCAATCACGGCACGTTGTTTTACTTAGAGCAGCATTTCCATTTACGTTTTTATTTCTCTATTCAGCTTTCGTTACTTTTTATGACACCTTTGCTGAGTTACCAGAGCGAGGAGATGAACATTCATTCCCTCGAGTGGGAATCGAGCCCACACCCTTCGCGTTCAAAGTCACACGCTTGTACAACCCGCCACAACAGTCTCATTAAATTTAATTAAGTTTATAATTTAAATTGATACTAGAATATACATTTTACAAGACTTCCTGACATATTGTAATGTAATCTCTACTATTACACTTTGTAAGTATCAAGTCGAGCAATTGTTCGTAAGTGAGAAGGACTCAAACGAGAGATTTCCTTGTTTTATTGAAAGCAGTGTTTCCCCTCGTCACGTTGGATGTTAATACACCAGCAGACGGAACTCGATGATTGTTACAGAAATTGGAATTTTCAACAAAGTTTAAATAGAAAAAGTTATATGTAATGTATACAACTTTATTTAATGATACTTATATTTATAATAAACACAATTTTTTCAGATTTTATGACTAAAAATAAAATAAAAATATGTATATCTGCAGTTAAGTAGCTAAATATGATGGGTATCATATTAGGTAACCTAAACATAACAACGCAATGACGAATACGGTAAAGTATTATTTCGTCAAAATGTACACTATATATAACTTTATATAATAAGACGATTTATGAGTACAATAATTGTCAGTCAGACCCTAACCATGGATTCAATCGTAGTTTTAATTAATTTCCGGCATAGTACCACATAACCAGTCCACCTACGCTGTGAATACCACGCGTATGTTTCAATGCCAAGATAACCTTTGCCTTCGAAGTAATTTTACATGTAATCTTTAATGGCCTAAATGGAACAGTCAAATAATATATATACTTTTGTTACGCAGCAGAAAAGTACCAAATTGTGATATTTCATTTAGTAAGAAAATTTAAAATTTTTGTCCTAACATACTTTACTGATGTAGTAGTATTTTGAAATTCGTAATATACAACTCAACATATACTTTTATTTTATTAATTTAATTAAAAAATATTATAAAAAAAACTCGACTGCATAAAATTAAAAAAACACAAGCACGTAATTGGAGGTGACAGTTAGTTAAGTTAAATTTCACAGTGCTCTTTTTTTATTTTTGGTGCCAAAATATTGTTGTTAAACGTAAAGGTGTTATATTTTTCTATAATCTGCATAAAAATCTCTGTAAGTACCGACGAATTTTTTTTTAATGTATCTTTTGGCACTAAAGAGTGTCCATTTTGTTTTATTTTTTATACTTACACCTGCCACCCTTAGATTGAAAACACATAGGTTTTTGAGACGAAGATAATTATTACTTCACATTGCTTTAATTGTCAAAGTCCATCGAGCGGCTAAGAAGATCCGAGATAAAAAGAAATTTACTAACATACAACGATAAACGCGCGTAAAACAACAGATATAGACAGTTGGCTAATAATAAAAACATTATGTACAATGTCAGCAACGTAAAAAATGACACCGCTGTCCTTTGGAGATTTTTTTATCAGAAACTAGCATTATTTAAACATATAAATGTACGTAAAATAACCGATTACGAGTTGATATATCTTGATTAATGTCGGACATACGGAAGTTATTGTATAGGTATCCCATAATGCTTTGGTAATTCCGGCGGTTATGGCTTTTGTGTGGCTACCTAAAAGGCCATACATCACTTCTTAATCAAATAACAAACGGGACGTTGGGATTTATGTCATAGTACGGGCCGTGTCAATCCTCAATTGAACTTATTAAATTAAATGAATACCATTGGCTACTATGTTTGTAATGAAAATAATGGTGTTAAATAATTTTTAGTTGTACAATTTTTAAGTTATCATTATTAAAATACAAAATTATTATGTTGCTTGAAATTGAGAAAAAAGTTATTTACCATTTAGTTTATTTATTCACTAGACAATCTTTCTATAACTGTCAATCATGATTATTTTAATCGTATAAACGAACTCTTAAAAGATAATATGAACGAGTAACCTTGACATTTTGAATTATTTAGTTTAAATAAAAAAGCCTTATTGAAACTAGTTTCAACATAAGAATATAAAAAGAGATGTAAGAGTACAGAATGTCCAGTTGAATTTTATTTAACAATTCATGTGTATACTCCCTCATATATTTAGGTACAAAGAATAAGTACTATCGATAAAAAAGTTATATAGCAATTTCAAAAAAAATTAAATAAATTGTTACAAATCTCACAAATATATGTGATATTTATTTTTATATTTCAAGTTTTAAGTAAATTTTAAAAATACAATGTAATATATTTAGTTCACGATATTTCTATTTGACAACAAATGTACCTACATACGTACTTACATTTGCGGCACTTCTTTCTAAAGCTAGTCATAACAATGACCCTGGAAATATTTTAAATATTATATATCAATAGAATTTTACATGTTCAATAAAACATAAATTTTTTGTGGAGTATTGTGGGTTCGGTTGCGGGGGAATAAAACACACAATACATAGCACTGAAAATTTTGCCAGTTACTTAGTCATATTCATTATTTACATATTTTTCATTTCAACATTTATTAGATATTTATCCTTAATAGAACAAACGAATAAAACCTTAAATTACGAAAGAACTCCACGCTTTGTCAAAAGTAGACCTGGCAATATGCATCTGCAAACTTCTTCATAATACATTTTACATAGACGCAAACAAAATGGCTTTCCAAACTTTATTAAGAAAATTGGGTTATGCAACGATCGTCGTACCATACATGAATGCAATTTTTCTTATCCATACCACTCAGCTTCAGCTTAATCAAATGTTACATAAAATAAAATGAAAACATACAGTCTGAATTGACATAGATGGTGATAATTCTATTGAACCAGCGGTTTTAAAACCAAATTTTGCCCCCTTTTTATTTTTAGGATTTAAAGTTATGGTTTTCAGATTTTTGCCTGAACTAGTGCTACCTGTAGATGCTAACTGCCAAATGTCATAGTTCTAGGTCCATCGGAAGGACCTATAAATTTAGAATCCCTTTATAGCGTCAAACGATATAAACGGCAAGATATGGCTGTTTATTTCGTAGAAAAAAAATTCTTTAGGAAATCATGTGGGCGAATTTTTTGTATATGGTTTGAATTTCAATTCGATATCTCCAAGCATTCCTGAGATAAAGGCTCTAGACAGACAGACAGACAGACAGACGTACAACAAAGTGATCTTATAAGTATCCCTTTTTCTTTAAAAGGTACGGAACCTTATAAAAACAAAACCGTTCGAATCATAGAACTGCTCTTACTTATTTTACTATTTGTACATAGTTGCTAGCAACATTAAATAAAGTTCTTTTTTGCAGATGCCGACTATGAAAAAGAATACAAAATGTACAAGTGGTTGGTGGGTTGTATTGTTGACGGCAACACTGGCAGTTGGGGGACTAGCAGATTCTGGCGTCGGTCTTTACAACGCAAAGCTTAAGCAGGTTGTCACCTCCAGTACTTTGAAATGGGCAAACTTAAAGAAAGAATCAATGGAAAATTACGTTATTGGAGCAGATTCTGAAGAAGGTAAGGGTGACACTTAAATTGCTGTACATAATCAATTTTTATTTCTTAGAATGAAAGCATTAATATTTTATATTGTTTTAGGGCCAATTTATCTATGTAAAACACGACACGAAGGTGATACGCTTTTGGGCCAATTGAGACCTGACTACACTACCTGCACAGTCTCTAGCAGTAAGAGCTATCCAGTATTTGAAGTATTGGAAAATATTGAAAACGCATCATTGATCATATGGAATCCTTGGTACAAGTTTAACTCTAAGCCTAGTGGAGCAGTAGTAGTAGATTCGTCAGTCGATTCAGTTTTTATAGGGAGAGTAAAAGCTGAAAAAAGCTTATCACATAACATTGGCAGAATTATATACGAAAGTACTGTTGGTCATTTAATAACTTTTGACGACCAAAGTAACGAGTTAGAAGAAAATAAAGGTGAAATTTTGATAGAAATTGAACCAATGAGTTACAAGCTAGAAAAAGTCGAATTGGATTTAACAACTCAACATGAACGCCAGACAGATCCACAAATATTTGAGGAAAGAGTTTTGAGAAATGATGACGATGTTGCCGCTACTGTTACAACCGAAATAGAATATAAATATAATTATACTTTGTCGTGGGGTCACGGTCACGGTATTGCCATTGGCTTAAACACAACTATAGAAATGAACGACGGAACTGTATTTCCACAAATAGAATGGGCCAATCAGTTTTCGGAAGAAAGAAAGGAATTGTACAAATTAGAAAAGTACCTAGAACCAGGAACCGCCTGCAATGTAACGTTTAGAGGTAATAATACGGATCGTGATGTGCAATACACGGGTAAGTTGGTTACCTTTTACAAAGAAAACAATGCGCGATCGAGACAAATGCGAGGGGAAAGAATAGAAAACACCGTCGAAGTTGAAGCTGTTTACGGTGAAATATACTACACCGTTAATAATACCTTAGTACCGACGACGACGACCACTACGTCTACAACTACCACTAGTACTACCACCACAACACAAGCGCCAATGCCACAACCGCCGTCAGTAGAAAAGAACGATGTTGGCATGATAATGGATACTAATGATATCCTGAGCGATAGCGGTGAAGATATGGTGAAATCGCCTCCTGTCAAAGAGGACATAAATCGTTCCGTCGTTGGAGGTCTTGGTAGCAATCCTAACAATGCTAACCGCGATGGGCTAGTTCTGTTTACAATGTTCGTGCCGATGTTTGCCCTCTTTCTTTAATTTAAATGGCAATTATACTTTTCTTGTATATAAAATATATAATTAATATACTTAGTTGCTTGCGTTATTAGATGTGTTGGGGCAACTAGGCTTATGCAGTTGTTTGTTTTACGAGATTAAGGAAGCCTTACTCGGCATACTTTTGTAAATAAACGTTTTTGTTTACAAGACATTCCTGTTAAATATTGTCATTCCAATTGTATAAATTGAATATCCATGACATCAGATTGTATATAGAATTTGTAAATAGTTAATATTAATATTCCGTCGCAGAGCGACAGCACTATCTTATTGTTATTCGGACATTTAATCGGTTAGGTTTGTTCGTTGGCATATAAGAAGAGTATAGCACTGTTACCGATACACAAGGAGATCAATTATATTTTTTGTTTAATGCACAGTAAAATCATAGCCGTGCTGATGACAAAAACAAGCTTTTAAAAAATATAAATACAAAAATATATTGTAATTTATTTAGTTTAAACGTTGTAAGTATATTGCGTCATAAGACACATAATCTGTTGAGCGTAGGCGGAGCGTAACGCAAGCACATCATATTCATTCACAACATATACTTATAAATTCTTCCCTTACCTTAATGTGATTATACTCCTCTTAATAGCAATTAGGCACGAGTACAAAACGATCGATCGAATTATGGTAGGGGTTTATGTCTATATTTATTTTATTTATTGATTTTTCATGTCAAATCATTGTATTAAGTTAACATATTATATCTACAGTACAGTACCTCTTTTTATAGATTTGGGTATATCTTTTAATTTGTTACTTTTAGTTGTAAGTAAGAAGAATTTAAATCCCAGAATAAAAGATATTACTAGTTTAGAAGGTTTTAGTGGTATATTATATTTAATTTATTTGTTTTAGGTTAATATTACGTACTAAATCTACAATTAAAAATGTATTATTGAAAATATTTTAAATATTATAACTTTGTTATTACCAAAGTTACATTTTCTTTAAAGTCTACCGAATAGCATATTATATTATATTAGTTAGTCATGACAAGGATTACAAATTACAGTAGCTTCCTGTTAAGTAAGATATCACCGAGTATATACACCAATTAGATGCAAAGTTAGTGGTAAGTGTTATAAAATGCTTAGCGGTGTTTGTGTAAACATGAACAGAACGAATTAATATTTTTGTATGGACATACTAAAAGACTGGCGCGCAATTCTCGCTTGTCCAAACCCTTAGGCGCGTCGACCTTATTTATAAATAATCAACTTTATAGTATTTATTGATGTACGCCTCTTAAACTAAGGCAATCGTTTATTATGTAGTAGGATTGCTTCATAAATTTTATATGTCACGTGTCCCTAGAGTTAATAAAATGTTGTGTGATCTTTTATTTATTCGGAAACATATAGAATCTCATTAACAATACATATTTGTAAAGATCAATATCCCACCTAGTATAACATTATCGCATAAGAATTAGAATTAGTACATAAATTATCCTCCAAATGTATTCCCAATTCATTGATATAACAGATATAACGAGATCTACGTAGATTATTGAAATTCCAAAAATGTCTGAGCGTTTTAGACTTTAGTATCTCGTCTCTTCTTCATAATATCCTTGTTAGGTGTTGGACTAAACTCCGTAATTTATAATGATGTACCCTGCAGGTTTTTGGCAGCTATTTTAAAATATTGAATATTGCTTTTGAGTAAATTAATACATAATTAACACTTATTGTAAAAGTACTCATTGATTTACCTCTAGTTATAAAGATTTTATAGGTGCAAGATCACAATTTACTTCACCAATGTCAAGTTCATAAAATTTAAACTCGCATTGCTTTTAGCTGATGTCATACCCGCTACAGCTCTTGTTTAAAAATATATTTGTAGGTATGTAAGAAATTTATTAATTCTATTTACTTTAAAAATCTTGTTATATCGTATATCAATGAATTATAATAAAGGCTTGATATATTATGGCTTGCGAAATATGTGAGTGCGTATGACGTGGTATCGCAACAAACTGTATTTTTACCTTTATTTTTATGACAAATTATTTGCCATGAAGAGGTTATTTTTTATTTATATTCATATTGTTCACCATAGCTAGCAAATAAAAATATGTTCGATAAAATTGAAAGCCATGATCCATAGAAAATTTGCTTTTTATATAAATTAGTGTAATTCTTGAATCTCAACATCTAGATTGTTTGCGAAGCATAATTGTGATGTTCAATGTAAGTTTTGTTTTAATCATTAAAGTATAATTCTACAAGAGCTTTTATTTATTTGATCCCACATAGGTAGTATATATATAATTACTAAACTGAAAAAAGTATTAGAATAGTTAATAGTTGAAGTCGACCTTGCCCCATAAAAAAATATATTTTTTAAATACGTTTATAAAAATAAATAATAAAAAAATATAAAACTCATAAAAATAGATAAAAATATGACAAAATGCTATAAGTTTAACTTAGATGCTAACTTCAGTTTAAGAATTTTGCATTGCATGTAATAAAGGATAGTCTCAGTAACTTATGTACGTACTTTAACTAATTATCCTATCTATACTCCGTTTCCCATTTTCCGAATTCTGGAGGCAGTGCTTGAGTGGCAAGGTTAACGCCGCGGCACCAGAGGTAAGCGAATCGAACCCACAACCTGTCACATTACAGTCACATCGTGCCCAGCGCCACGACTTGTACAGTACACTATAACTGCAAATGAATATCCAATTGACCTCTTTCTGGCGCCAGCTATTTATTTATGTAGAACATTAAAATAGGATACTTGACTTTTAAGACCTATCTATCATCATTCAGTTTTATACATTTCGATATTTTTAAAAATGATTACGTGTAGAGTTCTTATTTAAATGTATGTAGAGTAATTTATATTAAAGGTATATTTCGTTTATAATCTATACAGTATTCATATAATAAAAATGTTATTGATCGCTGTCTGTACATGGAAGAAGAGATGTGAAAATATATTATTTACAATGCCAACGCCGAAGAGGCAAGTGTGACTAAAATCAATTGGTTGTGTGTTCGATTTATTTACATTTATATTTTTATTTCTTCGCCCTGGTATCGAGGCGCGGCGTTGAGCTCCAGAACTTGGCGGAAAATGGGCAACGGACTGTCTTTACACTAGGTTCCCTCTGCCTACCCTGCTGAGTGCAGGATACAGCGTGAAGCTGATTTTTTTTATTTATCAATGCAATATAACCCAAAACAATAATTTTGTCTGTTTGTCTATTGTCTGTGCGTTTGTGCACGCTAATCTCAGAAAAGGCTTAACCGATTTTAAATACAGTTCACTATTGTATTGTGGTGGCAGTTAACCATATGCATTTTAACATTTAGTGGTGCGGACGAATTCGCAAGCGAGTCGCTAATAAATCAATATTTTTATCGAAAGTTATATTGTTAAGTCCATTACATATTCTTACAAAATTTACACAGTACATTATCACGTATTGATATAGTATTGCAAAAAATATATTTGATTTTTTTATCTTTCACAGAGCCATTTCTGTGAAAGATAAAAAAAATATTGAAATAATGGAAAAATCTGGAAATCCATAGAATGAGTTCTTTTCAGTTGTTTTTAAATTAAATTAATAAAAATTAAGTAGTTTAATATTTAATTCCAAACAATTTTTAAACCTACTCTACATTCGGAACAATATTTTATGCAGCAATAAAAACAAAGCGGCTGGACTACAAAGCCGTAACTTATATAAAAATGGGTACTTTTATAAGGAAGCGTTAGAGCATTATTTTTGAACCTCCCCCGTCTGTTCCAGCGTATTTCAACGAGGAGGGCGGGTTGATAACGCTCGATATATTCTCGAGATATATCTATAAATAATGATTTATAAGTTTGGTTTATTTTTATATATAAATAATATTTTCCTTTTATAATTGTTTCATTACTCATCTATATAGAATTTAATATTAACATTCGCCAAAATGATATAATAATTAAAATTGGCTATACGCTCCCCCGCACACAGCAGGGTAGGCAGAGGGAACCTAGTGTTAAGACACTCCGTTCCCC
>DVQM01001625.1:0-11592 GCA_018231645.1 Heliconius ricini | reverse complement strand
CAACCATTCGGTTTTACAGTCACACTTTGTGCCACTGCGCCACGACTGGCCTCATCGACTATTAATTTAAGATTTTTCTAAGCAATCCTTTACTTTCAGAAAATCATCAAGTAGACCTCGTGCGAATAGTGTTCTTCGCTTTTGATGGTTTAGAACAGATTTTACCACCAACTTTTGGTAAAACTCCTGAATTCGCTGCTTATTCCACTGACGGATCTTCGACCAGCCTTAACTCCGAAAGAGAAAAGAAGAATATTACAAGAGTTTTAAACTCTAAGGTAATTAATATAGAAATATGAATACTTAGAGATATATAAAAATACTCTGCGAGTTTTGAACCTGTGCCTCTTCGAAACTAAGCGCTTTTGCTATTAAAATTCTTATATGTTTTTTCTTATTATTTTAATCTTTTTGCTTATTTTTTTTTATTCTAACCACAATAAACAACAAAAGGAATATATACATATATAGACTTTATAATGAGAAGACCTATATATTATATTACTTGATATACTTTATATGGAAATATTTTTTTTTCTTTAAAGCAATACATTGGCGGATAATCAAGAGTGCGGCATTATGGCGAGAAACTAGTGTCTTAAAACTAGATTTTCTCCGCCTACACTGGCATATATAAAAAAAGAAGAGCTTAGTAATATTAGAGCTCAGAACTCTTGGAGTACAGTTAATATTAAGAATTTATCTTATTTTTAGGTAATATCAGCAAGTTTAGGCAACGGGCGGCACATACAACTGTCACAAATGGTACGATTAACTATGAAACATTTGAAGACTGAAAACTTAACTAACCCAGCTTGTGTGTTCTGGGACTATACGTTACAGTAAGTTATTTATACTATTATTTAGATTTCAAAATTTGTCAAAGACGTTTTCCAATATATTTGGGTTTTATATGACCGCAAGTTTTTCTATTTAAAATATTTGCTAATATGCAGAAAAATAGATTGGTATATTAAATTTCTGTTACTACACAATATGTAAGAGTTTTGCATTCAATAAGAAAAAATGACTATATCCAAAGTATCATATAAGAAAACCCACTTTTCATACGAAATAATATTATGAATGTAAGAACATGATGATGGATGTATGTTTCATTGTTATGCAAATCTACTAATCGGGTTTAAATAAAACATCAGTAACATATCTTATAACTCAAAATAATTTATATCCTAAAACTTATATTATGGTTTATATATAATTTGGCAAAACCATAAGTGAATCGGAAGCCTTACATAAAAGTAACCAACAAAAAATTATAATTTTTAGTGGCTGGTCATCAGAAGGCTGTCAAGTAGAATGGTCGAACAGAACCCATACAGGCTGTGTTTGTTCACATTTAACTAATTTCGCAATATTAATGGACGTGCATGGAGTGCCTCTGAGTTCCACACACGAGATGGCATTAAGATTAATTACTTCGATTGGTTGTAGCATATCTATCGTTGCTTTAGTCATTGCCATATTTGTGTTCCAGTTTGTGAGGAATATGAAGGTGAGTGTGTATTATTTTTTTTATTATAGGGATATTATAATTAGGAAAATGATAATTGATAATTAAAGTTAGGGTTGAACAAAAAATAAAGGAATTCTTCACTAAATATGAGAAAAATGTATTGCTATAAAATGTATGTATCTTATATTACATATAAGAATTTGTTGCAAACTCTGTACCCGCACCTCTTTTTCAAAATTTAAATATTCTTGTAATTCAATGATGTTAACTCAGTTCAAATGATAAATACTTATAAAATATGAAATACCTTAATTATTATTTATTTTCATTTATTTTTTTCAAAAAATTAATAATATTGATATAATTTTTTCCAGTCTGATCGAGTCTTCATACACAAAAACCTGTGTTTTTGTCTCTTAATCGCTGAAATAGTCTTCATGTGTGGCATAGATAAGACTCAAAACAGTACAATGTGTGGAGTCATAGCTGGATTACTGCATTATTTCTTTTTGGCAGCTTTTGCTTGGATGTTTTTAGAAGGTAAAGTGTCTTAATATTATCTAAACTCTTTCATTAATAACTGAGTGACTAATATATAGAACATACACTAGAACCTGGCTGTGGAAAGCTGAAATTTTAACTTGTAAATAAATATTCTTTAGGAACTTCTGGAGCACTAAAAAAAATTAGATTTCTCAAAGTATAATCCAGGGAAATTATGTTTCTTACAATTTGTTTTACATTTCCGTGCGTGAGGTACCGAGTATCTTAGACTAGAATCTCTGTGTCTACACTGCCATGTATACTCTACATAGGGCAGTGTAGGCAGAGAGATTCTGCGTACAGGATGAAATTAAAAACCAATCTATAATAGCTATTTATTAATTTTAAATATATTTTATAAATTTTCCAGGTTTCCACCTATACGCCATGCTAGTAGAAGTATTCGAACCTGAACGTCCCCGAGCTCGGTGGTACTGCGCCGGCGCGTACATCACTCCTCTGCTCGTGGTATCGATATCAGCCGCGATATACCCCCGAGGCTACGGCACTGATAACCACTGCTGGCTGTCAACTGATAACATGATGATCATGAGCTTCGTTGGGCCAGCTGCTATTGTTGTTGCTGTAAGTTGTTTCTTGTGAAGAAAACTGTTTTTTTGATGCGGCGTTGAGTTCTGTTTCTCAACACGCAATGCCTTAAGAATAATCAGAAAAAGTGAACCTATACTACTAGATATCTTTAACAATCTGTAATTTGACATTTCTCAAGAGATTTACAAAAGTTCTTTTTCAACCAACGGTAGAACTCTCTGTCCTAGAAAATAGTAATGAACAATACAGAAACGCTAATTTTGCATTTCCGTTTTCAGGCTAACTGGTTCTGCTTAGGCTTAGTCGGTTACATGATGTGTCACCATTCAACGGTCTCTATTAAAGCGAAGGACAATACAAAAATATATAAAATAAGGTAAATATTACTTTGGAAATTAGGACGTTATTTATTCAAATTCTAAGCAAAATAGTAGAGCTTAGCTGTATGGAATTTTAGTAAAACATTTTTAGAGGATTCTAAATCTATTGTTTTTGTTTTATCTTCTGTATATTATCAATTTTCTTTATCAATAAATATAATGTAAAACTACTTTTTCTAAAAAAGGGGAGTGTTTCTATATTTGTTACTTTGATTGCCGATTTCAAATAGTTTTTGCATCTTAAGCGTTATTATGTTACTTTATTAAATTTAAATAAAAATTATAATAACTTTGTTTTGTCGCGAATTTTAAACTGTATTTTTATATTTTCAGGGTGTGGCTCTACAGTTCAATGGTACTCGCGGTCATTTTGGGTCTAACTTGGACTTTTGGGCTACTTTACATCAACGAACAAACAGTCATCTTCGCATATGTATTCACTATACTAAATTCGTTACAAGGACTCTTCATATTCATCTTTTATTGCCTGCAAAATGAAATTGTAAGTTAAATTTGTGTTATAATTTAATCAAATACTTTCATTACCACAGTCGGGTGTAAAAATGGGGAAAGTTGTTTTTTTTAAATGAGAAATATTTCTTTTATAATTAATCTTAAAATAATTACCATACATGTACATTCATTCATTTTCATTCACTTAAAATGAATATGACATACATACATATCTGCACATATACAATCCACAGTTCCAAAAAGAGTTCATCCGTATATGCCGTCGGTACTCCTGGCTGAGTTGCTGCCTCAAGATGACCGGCAACCCCGCCTCCAGCACGCACGTGGACACGCGCCAGGGCTCCGTCAAGAGTCGGAGATACAATCAAAATACGGCGGACAACGAGGATGTGGTCGACCCTCGTGATGTTACCGTAAGTATTATTTAGAAAAAGTGGATTATACACACTCTGGTTAGAGCGCTTCGACGGTTCCCAGGAATCCCGTTAAAATTTTGTACATTAAAACTTTTATGTTTCTATATAATTCCCTTTCCCTAAAAATATATTTATTTATGTACATTTTTGTAATTTAACACATATATGGTTAGGGCACAAATAAGTTTTAAAGTTTTATGATATTCATTATAAAAATTTAAATTTAAATGGAATTTGAATGTTTAATCATATGTGTAGACAAATAAAATAAAACATTTTGTGGTTTTCTTAAATACTAGCCCCGCGTATAACAAGGTTAAAATGCAGTATATAAAATCATAATATCGTATATTAATAACTTTTTATTATATATTCACGTTACATACATTTTGGCAAAGCGCAGCAAACGAAACGATAGTGTGCTAAACTCCTAGGTTGCTGCTTATCCTGCGGTACGGGATATAGCGTGAAGCAAAACAAAAACTAAAAAAATCTAATAATAATTTTGAGATATATTCTGTCCTGTGTGGGGATGGTCGGAGATATGTTTATGTTTGGTGTTTAATCATTGTGCTCAAGAGGCTTAAAGTAAATAGTTTAGTAGTTTACACATATATTCTTAATTATAGTATCATATAAAGTTAATATTTTACACGGTGGAAGGTTTCACATGGTTTTATCTTACATACATATATATATATACATATAACATAATTTTATATAAAGACTAAATTAAAAAGTTATTAAATTCTGAACAGAACTCAGCGAGCACGTCCGTATCAGCATCTACAACAAACAACCTCGTGATCAACACTCTTAACGTTGTTGTTAACAACAACAATCATAATAACAACAATGTTATCAACAACGCGTCAGTAGCGTCCTTCGCGGCCGCCGCCGCCGCTTTTAACTATCATCCTCATAGAAATCGTAGAAATTCCCAAGATAATCAAAATTTTGGACCTAATTTCGGTCCCACTCTCAATGCTACGTCAAATTTTTCACATAATATCCCGGAAAGGGAATCAGCTCCGATGTCTCATTTAAGAAATCCAATTAACTCAGGAAGTGGCCGGTACCCGTCGGGATATCGACAGAATCTCCAACAAGGTTCGTACGCATATATAGAGATAGGAGTATCAAAATTACCCAAATTAAAAAAAATATATATACATATATTTATACCACCAAAACACTTTGGCTTCAGTGACTAAAAGACAGCTCAGTTTTTTTTCTTAAGTGTTAAACTAACCTTGTGTTAAGATTATGTGTACGTAAGAACGGTAAGTTGTATTTTTTTTCTTTCTAAGCAACTAACTAATGCTTCACAGTTAAACTAACAATTAATATAGTAATGGTGGTAGTGCATCTAATGGGTCATTATCGATACCAAATCCTATCTCTATATTATGCGTATGACTCTCGTAGCTCTTTCAGAATTCAATAACTTTACGGTCGTATCATATTTTATTATGTGTACGTAGATTATTTACATTTGTGTCTTATCAACATGTTGTATGTTATATATACTTTATATACTATTTTATTATTAATTCGAAAGCTCATTCACTACAGATGAAGTAACCATACAAACAACTTTTTGATACAGACATTATATATACATTTATAATATATTATATACAACAGAGTTACAACTTACAACCGGAAGCGTCAAGATGGATACGCCCCACCGCCCCAATATACGTACCGAACGAAGAAATGCGAAATCCCCCACAAATACCTCACAGTAGCTCCCATTCACAAAGCATTGCGTCAATGCATAGCTACAGAAATACGAATAATATAGAAGTTCCAAGCGATTACCAGAACCTTCGATCGCGGTCGCCATCTTGCTATTCAAACAAAATGGCGGCCTCAATTGGCGGGAACGAGTGGACTGTAAACACGAATGTATGGAAGGTGAGGGGAGGGCTTTCGACGGCTTTGGTAAGATCTCGCCACCGGAAGGATTTACGTCGGATTTATTTGTTGTTTTTTTTTTGGTTTTCATGATTTGTAAGGAAAATTGATGAAGTATTTCTATTTTATTTCGTGTAATTATTCGATTTTATTTTGCGTACGATGATTGGTTATAAATCTCTTATCCTCCAAAGAAATAGCTGCAATTGAAATAAACATTCTCACAAGTGCAATAATTCTGATTATCTTCTAAAATTTATAGTAATGAAAACATATATTTTTATTTTATTATGTATTATTCGTATTCATTTTTAAAATCTTTCAGGTGATGGTTTAGAGATCTTACTAAGCGTAGCCTAACTGCATGACCTAACATTGCATGAACCACGCACACGTAGCCCATCCCACCTCCTTCTAATTTTAATTACATCGCAGACACTTTCCTTATCCGTCAAATCGATAAAAAAACCAATTTCATATAATTACACTAAAGTTATTTGTCTATTAGTAAAAATTTGGTAAACTATAGATCTCTAAATCTAGTAATGTTTAAGTAGTAATCTCAACAAATAAATCATTAGGTTATTTCGCACCTGTGATAAAAAAAACTGATGATGATATTTTTATGGTCCTTTATATTTATTTTTCTCGTTTTGTTGTTGTTCGAGAAAATTTCATATGTCACTTTGTAATCGATCTGACGGAAATTAAAAATAATCAGTTTTCTTTTCTTCTTTTTAAAATAGCATAAGCTAAAGATATTACAATGAATATGTAGATGTTTCAAAAGTTAATAAGATCTACTTAGAACTGTATTAGAATTACTTCAAAAACTTGAGCTGTCTTTGTTATTGTTTTACAGTAAATTATCATTGCTTAAATCATTGTGTGATTTGATTATTAACTTATTAAAACATGCAGCTTATAAACAAATTACTATGTATATTCTGTTTTTTTACAGAACACTTCTTCTAAGCACCATCCAGTGAACTCCTCGACTCTACCTCATCACGACACGCTTTCTCGTCAGCTGGCACAACAAAGTCACATTCATAGTCCATACCCGGACTGTGATGGCCAAATTGCTCCCGGATCCCCTAGACACGTGATCAAGGATGAGGAAAGTCCACTCCATCATCAAGGATACCAAACGACCAGGAGCTACAACCACGACTTCAGGAATCCCCACGTGTTCATGTCTCAGCATTCGCCTGGAAGTCAGGAGATGATTTTCCGGAAACACTACAAAGACGACAACCGACGAAAACATCATCACCACCACGGCAGCCAAAATATGAATCACACGTACTCCGAAATAGCTTCCCAACAAGGAAGGATATACAGACGGGGTTCAGAAGAATTTCGAGTAATACAAGATGACCCAGTATATGAAGAGATCGAAAGAAACGAGACGCTTATGTCGGATATGTCCGACGATAATTCCGGACCGGATAACTGCCGGCAGAACCCTGGACACCACGGTTCGTCCGGCTCCAAGTTTTTCGGAGACCATCGGCCACTAATCTCCTATAGCCCTGGAGACAGGCATCATCACGAGGAGCATTATGGGAAGTACGGCAAATGGGATGCACTAGATCGATCATACGATCCACGATATGAAAGTGGTAGACTGATGCATCCCTACCACCAGCCAGAGAGCAATATGAGGGCGTTGGCTGCCGTCCTTAATGGAGAGAATAATGTTGTTTGCCATTTAGAACCACACGCGCCATACGATTCCTACCAGCCACAAACTAACCCGAGAACTGTCTCTCAGCCGAGTTTCTAATCGGAGAACTGTTTTGCAGCCGAAGTTTAAACAGAGAAGTGTCTCCTCAACTGATCTTCTAAACAGTAAACTGTCTCTTAGTCGAGCAGAGCGCTGTCCCTCAACCAGGCTTCTAAGGAAGTGCTATACGCTCGGCGCCGTGATTGTGTACAGATAGCGAAATGACTATAAACGTAGCATAGTTTAGTGTCACTGACCGGTGATAGCGTTTATGTAGAACCTTGCCATAATGTGGACGTTATATATTTATAGATTAGATTGTAAACGTATCTTTAAATCACTTTTTCCACTGTGATCCTATTTAAATAACGGCTCAAAGTTTCAGTCGCGTGAGCGCCGGCCTTGTACATACTTAGCGTTAGACACTCGTGTAACCTCCTGTGTGACCTTACTACTCTATTGGATCATGGCATTCATGTGCGTTTCCTTCGATTTTTGTTAATATTTTAAGTTTCAAAACTGTGATGTTTCGTGTAAGGTTAAGTTTTCAACGAAAACACTGCCATACCGATATTTTTTATTTTAGATTTTTTTTACGCTTGACGCTCTATAGAAATTTTAATAATCCATCCAACTTATTATAGACTGACACCACTCGATGTTGTGCACTCTCTGTAAATTAGGATTTAGGTGAGTACAGTTCGGTCGACGAGTTGTGGCCGCAATGAATTTTTTAGAGTCGTGGCTTCCCGATTTTTTTTTCACTCGGGGAAATAATTCATCAAAAGTAATATAAATCCTAAATCAAATCTGGCAGCTATCTTCAATTAACTTCAGGGCGGCCACGACTCATCGAGCGTACTGTACATGAGTCGATCGTGTCTTTAAATGCCATGACCTTTTGTACCACAATTACATAAGGAACTGTTCCTTACCTATATACAGGTGCAACGTTGTTTTCTTGTATATTTTGAATCGATTAAGCAATACTTAGACTGAAGTGTTTAATAAACTGTTGGCTTTTTTCAAACAATAATTTATATTTTAAACGCCAACATTTATGAAATACTTTTTTAGAGGAAATTAAATTAAAAAATATATATACATATATAATGTGGGGGGGCTTATTTTTTGTAATTGGGTATACTAGTCCGACTATTTCTCCCACTCTCGTAACTAATTGTATGTACATGTACATGTATGTGTGTTTCTGTTATATATTATTATTTTTTTGTTTTAATTGTATTTTAATAACGTTGATATTAATGTAAAGTAGAACGAACAGAATGTGTAAATAATTTAAAGTTTATATAAATAAAGAGCGGCTGTTCTGAAAGGATGACCGCGGATGGACTTGTGTCTTTTATTACATCACACCCTTTGCTTGCCTTTTTCTTTACGTATACGTAAACTATGTTTTTTAATATCTGCCTGTAACATTGTAGCTCCGAAATAGATGAATCGATAATGTTTGAGAAAGTATGTTCAGCCACTAGAAGATTTTCGGCTTAATTCTAGTTGATGAAAGGATGTTTATTGATAATTTTACAATTAAACGAAATAAAAATACCATAAAAAATTATGAATTGAAAAATTTATTTCATTAATCTTATGACACAAATCTGTTAGTTAAAATTTCGACAATATCCATCAGTTACGGTAAACATAGAACAACTCACTTAACACTACAATAATGTTTGTAAAGAAACATGTCAAAACCGCTATTAAAAATACACCTCAAACGCAAGGGAGATCTGTCACGAGGCACACAAACGAACCTCCAAATGAGATCTAATTTTGAAAATCTAAATCCGAAACTTTTCTAAAACTTATGCGAAAGCTAAAAAAACTAATCTTCGACTTAATACGTTTTTTTTTCAAAGGTTAGGCACCGAACATGTAATGTCCTACGTTTAAGCACCACCCGCTATAACTACAGTAGAAATAGAATTTTGCACGAGATCCAAATGATGTCAAGAACTTTTTTTTTTCACAAATACATTTTAAAGAAATACATCGAAATTACATAAACTACCTATCTACTTAAAATTAGAATTTCATAGAAAAACTTTTAGGCGCTAACTCCTAAACTGATCTAACTAAAATGACAATTTTTGATGACTTGAGGACAGTTATCACAGGCACAGTACTGTTTTCATAAAATATATCTATAAAAAATCTTTTTTTTTAATTATTACATAATTTGTATTATTTAGTTATTGTTTATCAAACAATATAGTTCAAAAACCTCGCGGTTCTCTAAGGCGGCCATTGTATGTATGAGCCTTGTAAATTCTCTATTGTTATTTTCTTGGCAGTTCAACGCACTATCGATTAAAGGATAAGTTTTATTTGAAATCACAACAAACTCTGTGCCTGTGTCACATTTTAGCTACTTACAATTGAAAATATAACTTACAAACTAAATTTTAAGAACTAATTTCGAAAATAAATGCCATTTTAGAAGTAATGTAAAGAAATTTATATAGAGATAAATATCAAATAGAAGAATGAGAGTAATGCTGTCGATGTTGATATCTAAATGTATACAAAACGCATTAATAATGCATCAATGACAAGAATACGCGAGATATATAAGTAGATACTATTGCTTTGTTTTAGTTTCGCGAAAATAAATGGAAGGTCTAAACTGGGATGAATATAACGTTGTGATGAAATGAAATTCGAACTAGAACTAGTGCAATCACGGCCATAGTCACACACACCACAAGGGTCCGCGCCGCAGTCTTCAACCGAATGTATCACAATAAAAACACTACACTTAAAGCCACAAGTGAAGAAAGGAAACTCAGATCTTAATCTTCATGTTACATAATTTTAAGTCCAAAATTTGATAGGTTAGCCAATTTTTGAACCAAAAGTGTAAATTAATTATCCAAATAATTGTTGGAGCGGTTGCTATGAACAGCCGCAGCTGTCTACTACCATGCCAGGGATAGTTCCATATATTATATTCAGGTCGTGATCGAAATATAACATGGAGATGCTGCTCATACGCCTGGGGGCGCAGCACGGCCCTCCACTTCCTTGAGGAGCGGCCAAATGAACTAGATGAGTATGAGGATATTTTTGCATGAAACTATACGGACACTCGCCGCTGCAGTAGTTGGCGTCGTACTGTTTCGGCGCTATGATCCAGTCCCATCCAAACTCTTCGAAGTTCACAGACAACGGGTACCTACAGCATCTGACTTCTTTTGAGTTTTCAGTGCAATCCATTCCGATCATTCTTCTTGTTCTTTTATGTGAATTGTCCCTTAGACTTACTTCTACGTATGGCATCTGTAACAAAAAATTTAAAGTTAATGAAACTTGGATATAGTAAAGACGACTCGGCGTGAATGCTCTGTAGGTCATCAGTGATAAATTTTTATGTTTATAATTTTGTTACTAATTAGCAACAGTCGCGTGTAGCATACGGTTTACGTCATCCAAAATACTTCCTGATACGCTTTAATTTAAAGGATTATCTTAAGTTTATGGGCTATTGGCAATAATATGGTAATTGATATAGTATTGACATTCTACTATACCTTAACATACAAAACGTTTAATCCAATAAATGCAACAGTGGGTTTTTAAAGTAATAATTAATTCATTTTAAGCAAACTTTGCATTTCTATTAGACAATGTCTTGATATAAGACAGTTCTATACAGATCTGTACTTTTATAAATGTATAAAAACGATAATTAAAAATATATAATGCACATGGGGTAGGCACACCGAGAACCCAAGGTTAAGACACTTAGTTCCCCATTTCTCACCTAATTCTAGAAGTATTGCGTGTAGATTGGCGGAGCTCCACGCCGTACTTTACCTCGACCAAAGCGAAGAAATTAAAAAAAAATATACATTAAAATAATATTTCATTTCCTCCAGTGGGGATCGAACCCACATCCAGTCGATTAACATCGATCCACATCCATGACTAGCCTCAAAAACAAACTGATAATTATGATGGAATAAGATCGAACGTAATTCCCACTCCTGGGTACAGAATCACAATAGCGAATCACAATAGCGAATGAGATAAAGAAACTTGTATCTATAGCTAATGTTATAAATAGCGTTGCAAACC
>DVQM01001624.1:0-11604 GCA_018231645.1 Heliconius ricini | reverse complement strand
CAACCAATCGGTTTTACAGTCACACTTTGTGCCACTGCGCTACGACTGGCCTCTAAACAAATTTAGTTAGTAAAAATATTTTTTTAATGAAATATTTACGTTAAGTATCAAGATCGGCGTTCGATAGATTCCGAGTTTTTATTTAAATTGTTTACTAAAATACATTTATTTTGTTATTTTTTGCTATTGTTTATAAGAAAATAATACATTTATTAAAAAGTATATGTAAACGATTACAATTCAACATGTGTGCATTACAATTATCTCATATTATTGGGTTCTTTACAAAATAGACACATTGAACATATAAATTAGGCGGCGCTACATTGCCGATGACGTTTTAACGGCTTGTTTGAATTCCGCCTTTTATTTATGAAGCACACTTGTTTATTTCCATATGACTCATTTAATAAAAAAATTAAATCGGGTTCACGCTGTATCCCGCACACAGCAGGTTAGGCAGAGGGAGCAACAGAACAATGTGTTAACGTTCTTCGGTCCCCACTTTCTTTTTTTTTGTCTTGCGTTCTGACCCCCAGTCAGAACGAAGAAATTAAAATATATAAAAAAAAATGCTTCGAGTGGTACCTACAACCGTCGCCTCGCCGATACTCCCTTGTGCCCCTGCATTATGACGGCCTCCCACATGACTCACTTGTTAATAAATATTATTCTTTTAGCGTGCTCATTGTACATAAAAACTTTTTCCTCCATATTCTAACTTAAACATAAATTAGGCAAATTAACTGTGCTTTGTAGAGAGCTTCCCCCTTCAATCCAATATGTTTATAAGAATACTATGGGTCAATATGTAGTCAAACTTCCCCCTAATACTACGAGTCAGCAAAATTATCAAAAGTTTTTAACTTACAACTTTTTCCTTAAACGAATAGTAGAAATAACGACCATCTCCATTTGATTTCCCATATTCTTTCCTTGTCTTCCTTGGAGAGTGCACAGGGCTAGGAGCGTTGTGTGTTGTTTCTAGACACAAGCCGGCGGTACATGGTATGATGGCACGTACCGAGTAGCGGGTCGACTGGAAGGCGGTCCGTCTCGGGAGCCTCGCCGCGTTTCAGTTCTCGTTGTTGCGATGACGGTACCGCACGTCACCACGCCGGCTCCCCGACGACATTACGTACGGACGATCGCGACTCTCACTTAACCAATAAATCACTGAAACAGAACAAAGTAAACCCCTACAAGGAGATTACAACTTGATATGAGATAGCACAAGCGTCGGAATAAACCCCGCGTCGGTGATTAATTGCTTTCTAAAAGTTCGTTCAACTTTTATGATTTAAAAGCATTATCTTGCCCGCACTAGATTTAGATACGTAATGTAAATAGATAAACATTGTTGAATATTACCGGAAACGACTGTTGATTCAACGTGGGAGAGGACGAATAATAAGTAAATAGTGTAACGGATAGTGCAGGTGAATGTGCCGCTATAGGTAGGACTGGTCAGCATGGCCGGCCAGGGGCAATGGTTTGCGGGGTTGATGTTTGCTGTGTTAGCATCTGCTTTGGCGGACTCTTGGACAACTTACCAAGAACAGCCCTGTTGTCGTCCTGTGACGCATCATCGAATTCGTCACCATCGAGGTAAAATTTACTAGATTTATTTGTAGAATATGTATATGATCCATTGAGGATGATACTTAAAAATAAAAAAAACGTAAATAAAATGTTATGTTTTTAAAATTTATAGAAATGTTAGTTAAATTTATGTTTTTTTTAAATTCTTTTTTGTTTCAATTGTATATTCAATGGCACATCCATATAGTAAGGACACTACATGTTAAACATTAAATTAAATTAGCTTCACTCTGGATCCCGCACATTGCAAAGGAGGCAGAGGGAACCTAGTATTAAAACAAGCCAATTCCCCCTTTCCACCGAATTCTGGAAGCATTGCGTGTTGAGTGGCGGATGTCAACGCCGTGCTTTGCCTCCACACCAGAGTAAAGAAATGAAACTATAAATTTAAATAAATAATTAATTTCCACGACTGGGGATCGAATTCATAACCAGTCGCGTTTAAAGTCACAGTTTGTGCCTCTGCGCCAGGACTGGCGTCTGCTACTTTGAATTGTCATTTATTAATAAACATTATATTAATTACTAAAACAATGATGTATAAATATTGTCGTAAATATTTTGCACCGCTATTGTCCTAAATTGAGAATTACCATTATAAATCTAATAATCTCTATCGAACGAAAGTTGTAGAGATACAAACTTAAACAAACGAATATAGAGGTTCTATATTCGTTTGTTTAAGTTTGTATCTCTACAACTTTTAAGGAGAAGTTGTTGTATAAAATATTATTATATAATACCAACAACCTTCAGATTATAAAAATAATATAAAAACAAAAATATGTGCATGCATTTAAAGATAACGTGAATTTATTTATTCTTAATGTACACTATAACGATCTAATGTTATGTCCACATGACACTTAAAAATATGAAAATAAATAATATACTAATTATTACAGATTATATAGTTTTCTATTTTATTTACAGTGTTTTTTCAATTAATGTCACGACCGCTCTATGTTTTTAACCGTTTATGTAGAGATACTTTCAACTTTGATATATGTTTCTTCATATCGTTTTTTTTAAAATTATGACTGTATTATTTAATTTAACTTTTAGATAAAGAATGCCACTATAAGAAATATTATATAGTCTAAAAGTTTGCATAAGAATCTAGCTTAATTTTAAATTTAATAACTAAAATGACCGTCAATCTTCGTTTACTTACAATTATATTTTTAAAGAAAAATACCACAGATTAAATTGTATTGTCAACGTAGGAGACAAACACTTGGAGGTTTTTATTAGTCTATTTTAATAAAATATGAATGGATTTGTTATAGATATAAAGCACTCTCATAAACAGATTAAAGTCATTTCTTTGAAGGCATTAAGCGCATTTTCTTGTCTGTGTCATATTTAATTTAAGCCAACGAATAGCCATGGCCAAATTCTTTTTGGACATCTATAGGCGAGACGGGGACAATTTGCCATCATTAGCAAGTAACAAGCATTCTCGACGATGGAACGTCCGCATTGCCACAAAAAACGCACCATATTAAAATACCTTCGTAAATTCAGGAGCGCAAAAATGTTATATTTTTTATTTGTATGATAAATATTTTACAAGTAAGCAAATATTTTAATGGAACTTGCTCACGTATATAATTATATTAACGTTAAAACTGATATTTAAAAAAAAATAACATAAAGAGTCGGTTTGTAAGAAGTTACGAGAAGCAAAAAGTTTTTCAAAGCCCGATCAGTTCCAGTTGTCAGGGGCCGCCGATGAGGGGGGAGGATCGCTGCAAACCGGCTTCGTGCGCTCGCGCAGGTAATTGACTCTGTGCGCGGCTCGGCTAAATTAAGCCATGAACGATCATAGTATAATCGGACTTAACGATATGTCGTAGTTTTATTATTGTAGTCTCAGCTTTTGAATATTTTTTTTCTTACCGAATGTTATTATAAATGGCAATCGTTTTATTTTAACATGTATACAAGATACATATAAGGGATCTTTAGTTTTTTTACAGTTAATGTTTTTTTGTATATATATTCAATAAGATCAATCAAAGTACTGGTAGCCGTCTCTACATGGAAGATATTTTTTAAAAAATTGTATCATAATTATATAATAATTTAAACTTATATGTTAAGGGATATTTAGTTTTTTACGCAATTTTATTAAGATATTTTTTCCAAAGTATTGGTTGTTTTACATGAAAGATAAACGAGAAAATCTATTATAACATTTATTGATGTAAAAGAACTAAAAACAATGAATTTTAATGTATTGTCTCTGCTAAACAAAAATGGTTTCACCGATTTTAATGCAGTTTTCACTATTATATTTTTGCAAGTTTTCCTTAGAGCTTAGGGTTTCCTTTATTTCAATCAGTTAATAATTAAAAAAAAGTTATATCAGTTTAAAATTTTAATGGACATAATTGTTTTTTTTTTAAATTGAACTTTAATGAAATAAAACTTTAACTTTTTTCAATGTATAGTGATAAAGTTATTAAAATTTGAGAGCAATTCAATAAAGTTCAAGAGATTGAAGCTGTGAATGATTCGCTAGTTAATGAATATTTTTATAGCGTTAAAGTTTATATTGCTTGATTTGAATTTATAGTTTGTAAGTACGTATGCATATTGAGGAATTCAACTAAATATACATCATCTCAAAATAATGCTAGTATAATTTGGAAATAATAAATATTTTTTTATTCATAATTGTCAATTTTTGTTAGAAAAAATCATAATATTTAATTTCCTTTTGCATTGCGACGTATTGTTACTATTCGTGGGATACAGTGTGAAGCTAAACATAATATTTAGTTCATACGTTTTGTAGGTACGTTGCTATTTAATATTTTAATTATAATTTTTTCTATATAGACTTAAGGTGAAAAAATATTTTATTTTCTCGTATAGTACTCGAACGCATAACCGGTCGCGTTTATAGTAATACTTCATGCCACTGTGCCTCGACTGGCCTCAATTCGTATTTATATAGATACAAAAACTTTTTTTTCCTAAATATGAGAAAATTTACAAGAATCTTTTAAGGCCAGTCAACGCGCAGGGCCTCAAAGAGTGGCTATAAACGAGACTGGATGTGGGTTCGATCCCCACTCTAAGAATTCAAATATTTATTTTAAATTATATTTCCATTTCTTCGCTCTGGTGTCAAAACAAAGCGCGGCGTTGAGTTCTGCCACTCAACACAATCATCAATGCCTTCAGAATTCGGCAGAATGCAGGGAACGGAGTATCTTAACACTAGGTTCCCTCTGCCTACCCTGCTATGTGCAGAATACAGCATGAAGCTGATTTATGCCTCGAAAAAAATCGAGAGAAGTGGGGAACGGAGTGTCTTAACATTAGGTTTCCTCTTGTCTTCCCTGCTGTATACGGGAGATAGCGTGAAGCTGACGATCTTTACAAATAATTGTGTTTAAAACAAAATGAAACTGTCAAAGAATTTTACAGCCACAATAAAACTGATAAATGATGACGATGCACTGAATCACCAATGAATACATGAAATAACAAAGATTATAAAACGATTTGTGGAGCTTATTGTGAGCAGTACGTACTTGATACCGTTACACAAACAGAATTGTCTGTATGTTAGCGAGTTATCAATGTTCTAAGTATTTAAACAAATACCATCACGGTGTATTTGGGTATGTATGTTTAAACAATACAGCTGTTTCAAAATTCTAAAGAAAATCATGTATATGTTATTATTCTTTAGGTCCCGGTTATTGAGGTTATATAGATTGTGCGGAGGAGCCTCGTAGTAGTGTCCCTCGATAAGGTAAAAAACATGTGCAGTCTTAGTCCAATAAATAAATAGTTATGGTGAATTCTTGTAGTCTTTTCAACATATCTTAAGATTTAATAAACACTTGTACTTGTTCCTTTTAAGCTACAAAACGGTATTCTGCATTTTTTCCGCAACATAATCGAATACTAACGCTTTTTCGTCGTATATACCGTCGTATCGTGTCGTATATATATATATAAATTAATCTAAATTGTTATTTATGCTACAATGCTTATCACCGAACAATGGGCGACTAATCTGCTTCATGATATTAAAATGTTACTTTTGTAAGTGAGATTTAGATTTACGAATAGCGGTACCCAGAACCAAATAGCAGTTGGTAAATAGTTTCATATTAACTAGATAAGATCTATCGAAGTGAGTGCCGTGAAACGATTGCTCTGCCTTCCTATATGCTACGCTTCGTTAACCTGGAAATTTTAACCTCACTGACATCATGTATATTGCCGCTCCCCATTTCTATTTAAGAATCCGTTAAGCTTTGTTCTCACAATTATATTTATGAAATAATATAAATGTTGATTAAACTTTAGTTTTTAAACTGATAAATCTGAAGAGTTGTCTGTTTGGTTGATCGCGCTAATCTCATAAATCACTGCCTTAGATTAAAAATATCTTTTTGTGTTTCATAATTTGTTTATCGAGAATTGCTATAAGTCATAGGTATATAACACGTTACTAGTTGCGATGTAACCTACTGTAACGAAGGTCTCTTTTTATTCCTTCTTATTAATTTGCGTAAATAGAAGCATTTCTATTAATATAAATAAACATATATTTTTTTAAATCATTAAATATAAACATGATATTATAGAAAAATATAATACAAATAAATTTCTATTCGGCATGCATCAATACAGAACCATTAACGTTCTGTCCGTTGTGATCAACTCATCACTCGCGCCGCGGTGACACGCGCTTATCACCTAAATTACCGAAACCGACAAGAGCGCTCAGGCCTTCGTAGAAGATTAGATTAGATTTACAGCTTTACTATTACCATAGATTACATTTGATCAATATATTAAAATTATGTAGGTATGCCGTCATGACATTTAGGCAAAAGCCCAGCGTTGAGTTCTGTCATTCTGCCTGGAACATTTCGACGGAATGTGGGGAACGGAGTGTCTTAACACTGTGTTCCTACTCTGTTATATACAGGTACAGCGTAAAGCTGATAAAAAAATATAGGTACACTACAATAAGAGAATAAAACAGTCTTTTATTGTAATATAAGTTTTTACTAAAACATCATTCAGTATATTCGATATTTAAATTGTTTATGTATATAGAAAAACTAATAATTTAAATTTTAAATAGCAACGTACCTACAAAAGATATGAACTAAATATTGTTTCCTATCTTCACGTTGTATCCCACACATGGTAGCAAAACGTCGCAATGCAAGAGAAAATTAAGTATTATGACTTTTTCAAATAAAATATTTAGAGGAAGAAAATTACAAAACATATTGTCATTTATGTAAAAAAATATTTTTTATTTCCAAATTATACTAGTTTGAATTTGAGATTATGTTTATTTTTTTGAATTTCTTAATGTGCGTACGTTCTTACAAACTATAAATTCAAATCAAGCAATATCAAAATTTACCGCTATAAAAATATTCAGTAACTAGTGAATTGCTCACGGCTGCACTCTTTTGAAATTCATTAAATTACTTTCAAGTGCACGCTATCTCTCACATACAGCAGGGTAGGCAAAGGGAAGCTAATGTTAAGACACTCCGTTCCCCACTTTCCGTCGAATTTTTCTAGGCATTTCGTGTTAAATGGCACTCAACTTCACCCCGGGCTTTTGCCTTGGTGAGCTAAAAATGAACATATTTATAAATAATATTTTATATTCCCGTGTAGTACTCGAGCCCACAACTGGTCGTGTTTATAGTAATACTTCGTGTCACTGCGCCACGACACGTATTTGTATTTATAAAGATAAAAAAAAACCATTATTTTTTTTCTAAACATGAGAATATTTGGACAAGAATGATTTGAGGCCAGTTGTAGCGGTGGGGCACAAAGTGTGGCTAATAACGTGACTGGTTGTTGGTTCGATTCCCACTCGAAGAAAATAAATATTTATTTTAATTTTTTATTTCCATATTTTCGATCTGATGTCGGAGCAAAGCGCGGCGTTGAATTCCGCCAATCAACCTCTCCAATGCCTCCAGAATCTGGCAGAGAGTGGGGAACGGAGAGTCTTAATACTAGGTGTCCTATGCCTACCCTGCTGAGTGCGCGATACAGCGATACTGATTTAATTTAAATTTTGTATTAGAAAATTTGAATTTGTTCTAGATTTCCTATTTACTGTTAAAGGCGCTTTATTGGGCATGTAACTCCGAAACTCGCAAGCAACAAGCAATCGCGCGCGCTATGTAAATCGAACTGACAGACATGCACATCAGTGTGAGTGAGTGACGCGGCTTGAACCGTTTCATCCCAGATAAATCACTGTACGTACCTACCATATAATTTGGAACACGTGTGCTTAAGATGAGACCAAAACTAGATTATAGAAATGTATAAAAATATATTGAATTATTCTTGTCTTGTTGTGTCTTATGACAGAAAAATAAATATATATTAATGATATAACCAATACTGGTATAAATGTAAATATGATCAACATGGGTCCATTTATAATTGAGACCAGTAGCGGCGCAGAGGCACAAAGTGTGACTGTAAACGCGAGAGGCTGTCAGATTCACTCTCGAAGAAATATTTAATATTTCTATTTTCTTCGCCTTGATGTCGAGGCCAAGCGCGGCGTCCGCCACTCAACATTCAACGCCTCCAGAATTCAGCGGAGAATGGGGAACGGAGTGTCTTAAAACTTTTGCCGCCGAAATTCTCTTTGCTATATTCGGGATACAGCGTGACACTAAAAACCAAAAACAAAATGTAGTGATATAAGCAACTGTCTAAAAATTATTGTTACTATTCAATTGTGGGTTGTAAGCTTCGAAATACAGTATAGCCTCTTGCATTTGAACATTAGCACGATGTCTCTCGATAAGGCCGGCGACATGACAGTCCTATAATACGAGCTAGGCTCTGGAGCTCGACAGCCGACACAACTAGTATTCGACGCTGTCTATATTAAATATTTAAGATAAAACTTGCAAAGACCTCTCAGCTTGTAATGTATTTACTTTTTATACGTTTCTTTAATTAGTGACACTGTACATATTAATTTGTTTTATTAATACTGAAAACGAGAATGATATATGTAATTATTGAGTGTAAAATATACTATATTCTGAAAATTCAACATAACCAAGGTATTTTATCATTCTTTACGTTCTAAAATCTATTCATTACAATAAAAGATATATAAATAATACTGCTGACAATTATAGATTATCATTATAAATTTCACATAAAAAATAAATTGTAAATTAATACGATTTCAATCTAGGTATCTTGAATATGTTCCAAGCGTTTTAGCTTATTTGGCACTACGTGTGGGGCCCGCCAATTTTAAGTGTAGTAAAAAATGTTGAAAAAAAAAATTCTTTGTAACATAAAGATTATTCCACAGAACGATTCTTTGGCAGAAATGAAAGACATTTCCTTTTTTAATATTTATAGAATACATGTCTAAAAATATTTACCTAAACATAAACGAGAATTGATGGATTTTTACAATATTCTTTATTGACGTAAGCCGACTAATGTGGTGTGTGTGTGAGTTGTGAATTATAAATTGACTAAAAAGAACCTGAAACAGCCAAACGGCAATTATTTCGAATTTTTTGTGCAATTCATACCTACCGGCTTGTGTTTATGGCAACGCTTAGTTGAGTGGAATGAGTGTGTAAAACCGTTGGATGCTCTCCAAAGAGTACGGAATAAATGATACAAATAAAGTCAAATTAGTAAATATACGGTGGAGGTAAATCAAATTATTATCCTTGCGCAACTTTATGAATGCATGAATGCAGGCCAAATTACAATAAAATCTATTTTTATATACTAATAGGATATATTTGTAGCAGGATTGGTATCTAACTTTTATGATTGAAAAGTGCAGTTTTTGACTTTCTTGTTGGTATTATAAAGTATTTTGTTATAAAAGAGTGCAATTTTCACACCAAACACACACCCTCGCTTGAAATTTGTTTATATTAGTTCGTATTGGAGCGCAAAATCCTTAAATTTGATTTCATTTGGTAATATTTTGCAATGAATCATTTCGTACACTAAATTTTACTGAAAAACAGCAGTATGCTTGTACTATAATTTTCAATGCTATCTATAAGCAACACACGGTTCTCACATGTGAATTTATTCCAAGAACTTTGATCGTAGTTAAATATTCGATTGTGTTGTCTTGGAACGACTGGGAGTGTAAATAACGTGGAAGACTATTGTATGCGTTTGAATGTATTTTGTATTGAATTTCTTAGAAACGCGGTATCACGGTAACTTAACGGAAGCGATATACAGAGCCGCAAGTGTGGTGAAATCCTGTTTATTTTAGTTATGTTTTTTTTAACGATAGAGTAGACAAAATAGTTTTGTACTTGGAAGATTAAAAAACATATTAATTAGGTGCGTAAATATGTAGCTTACCCTCGTGCCATATGTTACGTCTAATCAATTACCTTTGAGTAGCGGAAATTTGTAAAAATGTTGCTGATGCTAATAACATAAATTAATTGTAACAAGCGTATAAGCATTTTAACACAGCTTGATGAGAACGTATTGCTGACCACTCGTCAGAACACATGGACAGGAGAGGTGTGGGTTCAAACCCCGCTATTTTCTTCCCGCTATTTATTATACGTTTTCTCAATAAATATTATAAGAAAGTTTTAAATTGTCATCCCTGTGTCTAATGTAGTTTTCACAGGAAAAATAAAATAAATACACAGACAGTCAAATTACGTAGATTCGTCGCAAGTGAAGCTAAATTATATAATCGTAATTTTAACTAAAAAGTTCGCTAGTAAGTTTTAAGTAAACGTTTTGTTAGTTTTATAATAGATATGTATTCTGAAACAATAATATTAAAAAACTTCCACAAATGAACATAACATGCTATATATTCATTATACGATGTTTTTTCATTTATAGTTCCTAATTTTACGCTATAATAGAATACCGACAATACTAAATTGCGTGTTGGCTTTCAGCTGGCATCGCTCCAGTCGTTTCAATTTTATCCGGGAAACTGTTTGTAAACATCCCTAAATGATAAACGCGTAATTTAACGTCACGTCGCAGCGAAACACGAAAAATTGTGCATTCATTTATTTTCTCGGCCATAGAAGCGTGAAGACGTTCATTCTCGTAATTTATGAGTTCATATGAACTTCGATATATCCACTATGAAAATGTATCGCTCTTAAATTTATGTTCATATAAAATTTATTGAATGAAACATCTTATGGCTGTTGTTTTAGAAGCTTTATAGAAACGTTCTCACAAATACTATGACGCAATTTATTTTTTTAATATTACGAAAGAACAACAATGTTTTATATTAATACCTTCATGGCACAGTTAAGAAGTGTCTGATTGTATAGATAATTAATAGGCTCTTTTTGGAATGGCAAATGGTTTTGTTTTTTCAGCCTTTTAAAATAAGCACGGTGCGGTGTTAGGTTCTGCCAATTATCACTCAATTTGTTTTAAAATGGAATAAACGTGGGATACAAACGGCCAGAGAATTTAAATATAACTAAAAACTAAAAAAAAATATAGTAATATAAAAGTAGGCTTGAGACATTTAATGCCAATCAATACATTTAAACGTACAGTTTATAATATCAAAGATGCCCTATGTCTTTATGAATTTAAAGGTTTACTTCAAAAATTGCATGAAAAATGTTATAGTGCTTTAATGACACAAATATTCAATAATGTGTTAAGTATATTTATTATATTACAGCATAATTTAACGAGTCTTGACTTTGCTATGTAACTGTCAGATTTGACAAGTCAGAAACCGCCAAAATCCAATTCCCACGAAGCAACAATACAGTGGGAGTTCGCGATAGCATCGCAGCCTTCGTCGCCGCTGCACATAAATCTGGCTTTGATACATTTTGGTTGCAAGCCAAGTGTGGCGCATTGCAAGCCGCCCAGTACTTTTCGTTTCTCGTTCTGAAATATAACCGCTTTTAGATCATACTGCGTTGGTTTCGGGTAAAAATTGTTTTATTTTAATTTCCA
>DVQM01001623.1:0-11607 GCA_018231645.1 Heliconius ricini | reverse complement strand
GTGAGTGACAAAATTTAGAAACTTTAACAAGTTGTCATTCTTAAACTACTGGTTCCAATTGACTGAACTTTTAAATAAACCGTGTTTATATAATGCCTGATTAGTTACTGAAAATTCAGGTTTCTGTGTCTCATCCACAACGAAGTTATAGATAGGGAGTCGAAAATGGCCTGAATTGCTTCGAGAAAAGGATGGTACGACCGTGCCGCTTTTTTTGCTCGACTTGGCGGGGGGACTGCCGTGCCCCCAGATAAATAATCTAAGTTAAAGGGTAAATACCGTGGCAAGGGAAGTAAAGGGAGTGAAGTCGTCGTGGCGCAGCGGCACAAGGGTATGGCTGTCACTCGAGTGAGTGAATTATTATTTTTTGTAATATTTCTATTTCTGCGCTCTGGCACCTAGGCAAAAGCTCGGCGTCGAGCCCCGACACTGAACACGCAATGCTTCGAGAAATTCGGCAGAAGGTTGAGAACGCAGTGTCTTAACAATAGGAGACCTTTGTAGGATCGGGACAAAAGTCGCAGCGGTCTTTTTTTAGAATTTTTATTGACAATGATACCTATAAAATAGAATAACAACTTAGACATGAAAGCTTTTACTATATTTATATGTTTACTTAGAAATCGAATAAAAAAGACAAAACGCGGAGTAGAGTTCCAACACTCAAGACGTTATATTTGGAAAAATCGACTGTGCGTCGGGAACGGTCAAGGAATGACTTAATTCAGTTTACTCTCTACTGATACAGGATGAAATTAGAAAAAAACGAAAATATTAATACTAAATTTCCTCAGCCTGTTCTAAGAAAAGAGAATATCCCAAAACAATAATAAAAAATATTATTGCGGTTTTTTTAATAAAATTATAACGTCGTTACGACGTACGTGTGTATGTTATACCTACAAATGTACTTATTCATTGATGTCGTAATGTCGTTATATTGCTGTGTATTCCCTTTAGCCCAAACTCGAATTTCTTCATTCTCATACTTTAATATTAAAAATAGTAAAGAAAAACCAGACAAGCGTGAGTCGGCCTCGCCCACTGAAGGTTCCGTAAAAAATTGGAGGTCTTGAGCTTTTTCATAAATTCAGGCAAAGCTTTTCAGAAATTCAGAATCCTCTATCTGATAAGTCACTTGAACTAGAGGTTTTAATACCAAATTTTGAGTTAAAAAGTTTTATTTAATTATAGCTTTCCCAACTAAAACGATGGTGTCCATTTATGTTTTGTGTGACTCAACCTATTTTTTTAAGCGTTGATAAAATAATATTTTCGAGACTATGTATCAGAATTGTGTAAAGAAAATTCGATTGTCTTTAAATGTAACTCTAGAGATAAAAATATCAATCGATAATATATATCAAGATTTATTGAGCGCACAACTCTACGGCGTCTGCATACGTCTTTCGCCTCGTCCTACGCACAATGCTTTCCTCAGGTTTCTTAAGCTTGTGGCGTGATCTTTCCTCAGTGTCAGCGAAACTGCTTTGTCGAACGTCAAACGAAGTTTAACAATATTAAAGTACAGACAAAATCCGGACCTATATGGTTAAAGAACCAACGACCACTGACCCACTGCCACAAACCTTCCACATCAATACACAATGAAATGAATACTTAAGCCAAGAATAAATTAAAATTACTCTATGACAGTTGAAATCCGAAACGTTTGGCAGAAATTTAATATCGGAGTACGAGAATGAAACAACTGTTCACTAATAACCGTTCAGGAGTGGCACTGTCCATACCAAACGGATATTTGCGACAGATGAGATGAATATTTGGAATGTGTTTTATTTTTATATGTTAATTTAATAGTTTTTCACTGTAAAGGAGACGGTTGTTGGTTTAATCCTTATAGGCTTCAACACATATTCGTGTAAGAAGCTCAAATTCAAAGTTAAATTTTAAAAAGTCAAAAGCAAGAGTAAAGGCAAAAATAAAATCAAAGTAAAAACCATGTTAAATTTTTTTTTAATATTGAGACTAAGCTCAGACTTTTAATTAAGACTTCAAAAGAACCGGCGCAATCTCAAAATCTCAGTAGGATATTTTTTTGTTACAATTATGATTATGTTAATAGAGGAGGAGGAGAGGCACAAAGTGTCATTGTAAAACGACTGGTTGTGTATGTGGATTTGAATTTGAGTTACTTCATTTTTTTTAAACAAATTTCTATTAGTCTCTAGTTAACAATACTCTAGTTTCTAGAAGCCTTAAAGAATTTTGATTAAATATATGCCATTGACTCATTTGACAGACATTTACAATTAAGGATTTCAATAGAGATATTTCTTTGAAATTTGTAGATTTTGTGATTATTAAAATTAAATATCACGTTGAAAGGTTTATGTAAAACTCTCCTACAGTATAGGTAAAATATTTATACTAATATTTTTTTACATATTTAGCTTTTTTGTATTAAAGTGCAGCGTTGAGTTCCGCCACTGTACATGCATTTTTTTAAATTAAAAACACTAAGTTATAATATTAACTCTCAGCTTAACCTGCTGCATGGTGAAATGAAGCTAAAAAATCGCGCCTTAACTGATTTCGATACAAGAAGATTCAGAAAGGTAACCTTTTAAGCTTATTAAATCCGTTGGGCGATCATTGTTAATAATTTACATTACGATAAATACGTTTTCACTTTCCGCCCGAATTCGAATCATTATGTGTTGATTGGCGGTACTCAAATCAAGTACAGAAATTAAAGTAATTTATTTATACGAGGTTAAGTCGAACCCACTACCATTGCGGTCAGATGCTGTTACTGTAAGTATACCTTGAAGCACTCAAGGGTATAATGCACAAGCGTATGAATTTAGGCGCAATGGTTGCGGGTTGGATTCCCACCCAGGGAAATGAACTACACAATATTTTTATCTTTCCGCTCTGATAAAAGGGCAAATAGCGGACTTTAAGTTCCTCCACTCAACAAAAAAGTATACCAAACAGAATTTCGAACACCGTACCATCGCGCTCAATGACAAATATATTCCTATTACGTCACATTCTAAGAAATTTTACAGTACAAGTCAATAAAATAATCATAAAGATGCTCTCGGTTATTCTTCGAAGTATATTTTAATTCTTTTGCAAGGAAAATATGTTTAAACTTTATGGCATTTAATTAGGTCGCTTTTACTTAATTTCTTTATAATTTGGTTTTACCAAATTGAACCTTAGTACCCCGTGATAAGAGTGGTATAAAATAATTTGCATTTTATTTGACAATGTAGTCGTATGTATATTAATAAGTGGACTTTAAGGAGCATTGAGTGTGGTCAGGAAATCGGCGGTAGGTACGGCATTTCTGTTACATTAGTATAAAAAAATCAGTTAAGTGCGAGTCGGACTGGCTCACCGTGGCTTCCGTACCTTATTCAGGATTGTAGTTCAACGGGAAGTACAATTTCTTAAACTTTACCAACTTAAGTTTGCGTTCATATACACATATTTTATATGAAATGAACTCCAAATATAAGTTTGTAACGTTTTTTTCCTATGAAATTCCAATAAACTTTCAGTTTTAGGATATTTTCCTTTATTTGTGCTGTAAATTCTCATTCTTTAGTTACATTCCTTAGAATATCAAAGTGATCCTATAAGCGTTCCATTTTTTTTAAATATACAGAAGCCTAAAAAAATATATATATATTACACGATATTAAAATTTTAAGATATAAAATATTGATATATCACAAATGGTCGTTTAATATAAGTGCTGCATTAAAGCGTAGCATAGAACAAAACGAAATAAATGCGTTTTATATTTTTTGTCAGCTTCACGCTCTGTCTCGCATTTAGCAGGATATGCCGAGAGAACTCGAAAACTTAGTGTTAAGACATTCCATTCTCCATCAATATCACTTTTTGACTATTTTTGAGACAATATATTGTAAATTGCAGAGTTCAAAGTGGCGATTTACATCACCATATTAAAATACTTGTAAAATTTTTCTTTTTAGCTAAACACTGTATCTCGCTTATCTTGTAGTAATCGAATTTTCGATCCCATTAAGACACTCGAGTTGAGTGGCAAAACTTAACGCCGCCCTTTGTATCTCACGAGTGAGGAAATGAGAATATGAAATATTTAATTTCGAAAGTGATATTCAAACACACAACCTGTCGCATTTGCAGCGAAACGATTGTGCCCCGTTGTCACGACTGGTTTCACTATTGAATAACTACAGACAACAATTAAGCAAAACACAATAAAAATGTTATAAGAAATAATAAACCTTTATAAAAAACTAATTGAAATAAAAAAAAATGCTTTGATGTATGTATATGGATTTTTTAGTATAATACGAGTTCCACTTCAATGAAAGCCGAAATCATAAAAAATTATGATTCTTAATATCCACAATTATTTCACTTAAAAATCCCTTTATTATTGTCATACATTATTATAATACAATGAAATGACTCGAGTTTAATAATTAGGCAATAAATTCGTACTAAACGGCTTAATTGGTGAAAGAATTCTTTTAACTTTTACTTTATGTTCTTTTAAAGGTTTTAATACTACTTACATATCCATTTTGTATCCGGACAGGGATCAGTGTGATCTTAATGATTTTAATAAAATAATAATATATGGCTTTATATGAAGCTTAAGATATAAATATTTTTACGCCGGTTTCATGGCCCCCTTGTTTGGACACTAAAAATATATAAGATATATATTTTCGAATGCATTTTTTAAGAATAGCTCTCAATTCTTTAGATTACTAAAGATGGAGTTTTATTGTGTAATTCAATTTAGTTAGGCTTTAGGGATCTTCAGACAGGTGAGTAGTGGGTTTGATTCTTATAAAGTCGGCGGAACTCTATGACACGAAGTAATTAAATATTTATTGATTTTTTTTCCTTTTGATTCCCTCGAGTGGATACCGAACCCACAACCTATCCTATTTATAGTCTTACACTCTTTTATCCCCGTGCCACAAAGACATTGCGTGTTAATTGGCGACACTCAACGAAACTTCATTCTACCAGAGCGGAGAAAAAAAGTAAAGAAAATTAAATTATAATTCCTCTGGGAATCCACTACCAAGACATTAAGGGTAAGACATATTGATACGATGACCTGCAATCTCATCTTCTTTTACCTTACCTATTTTAATTACAAAAGCAATACAGCAAGGATTTGAACCTTCATTAAAATCATTGAAAACTAAAAAAAACAACAAAATACAGAACCCCACGAAGTTTTCGATTACTACATTACATTGCCCTTCGACAAAGCGATGTAGTAATCGAATTCTCATTACGTATACGACAAACGAACAACAATCGTTACAGTTCTTAATTGGGAGTAAAGTCGTTTTGTATCAAATTGTTTTCTTCAAGGAATCGTTTTATTGAAATTGCATACTTTTAAAATCATTATATTTAAGGCCTTGTGAGTATTTTTTTATAATGGGTCTTAAGTTTTCAAAGCTGTCGTGGCGCAGCGCTACAGGGTCTGGTTGTAACCGTGATGGTTGTGAGTTCGATTTCTGTGTAGTAATTGGACTTTTTTAACGGCTACTGTTTGGAGGCTATTCCCACTCTGTTAATGGAAATGGAGTATCTTAACAATAGAATCCTAGGTTCCCTCTGCCTACCCTGGTATGTGTGAGATACAATTTGAGCAAAAATATAAGTATACTATTTTATAACTTATATGTATGAAATACGAGTATCATGTTTAGAACATAACAAACGTGATCGTACTGAAAATGAAGCACTCTCTTTCCTTACATTTCTTAATCACTCTCCTTCCTTATATTTCTTAGTAGATTATTTAGTTTTTAATTTTTTCTACTGTTAACTTTAACTGTGATCCTTTCTGCAATAAAATCACAAATAAACAAACAAAAATTCATTTGTCAATAAATATTCTACACGCAGAAACAACACATAAATATAACTTGTAAATAAAAAATGCTCCCTACAAATATATTAATTAACACTCAACTCACGTAAACTAAAGCCTTGTGAATTATTAGAAAAATGTAGATATCATTATTTATGGCGTCGTGGCACAGTAGTAGAAACGTGTGATTGTTAACACGATTGTAGGTTCGATTTCCATTCGGGTGAATGAATGAATATTTTAATTTCCTCGCTCTGGTAACAGGGCAAAGTTGAGTTTCGCCACTCGTCAGCAACACGTAATGCCTCTAGAATTCAGCGGGATGTTAGTAAAAGAGTGTCTTAGCACTAGGTTTCACTCCGTCAACCGTGCTGTACGGTGGATACGGTGTGAAGTTAAATACCAACAAATATACACATATATACAAAATACTAAATATACACATAATACATATAAAATATATACATATGAATAGATTTATGAAAATAACTAAGAAATTGAATATAAATTGTCAATAAGTAAAATATTCGCGATCTCCGTCATAAATTAAAATGAAGTTAAGTCCATAATACGTCAATAACCCGCACGTACTTTTGTCCTTCAAAACTTTTATATATATAATTTTAGAGCCTCTAATCTGGTGTTTTATAGACCTATATATTTCAAAATAGATTTTTTTTATTTCTTCATATTATATTTTATGCGAAAAATTCACCCAGCATCCCTGATTAAAAGGAGTTATTTAAAGCAAGACTGAGTTCTCTTCATTCTACATATTTTTAGTATTGTTTCTATCTAGGTGACAAATTCCAAAGATTTTTCCATCAGCGAATCTCCACAGTTGAAAACACTATATCTGCGATTCTAATATGAAAGTAAGAAAATTTATAAAATTAAGAATTAAAAATCGTACCAAAATATCCTATAGATTTACCACTATATATATATCTTTATACCTACTAAAAAATATATTTCAGATAAACGCACTCTTCTCTCTAGTCTATAAATTTTCAAAATAAGTTCATATATTGCAAATAATAATACTTACATAATTCCTTTCCAAGCACCCACGTCTCAGGCTTAGAGTTGACCTCCACCAGCACAGTCGGCGTACACACCAGCAACACCATAAGATCAGCTATACTCAAGTTCACGAGGAAAATATTAGTAGAATTCCTCATGTCCTTAGTCTTCAAGATTACTATCGGCACCATCACATTACCGATCACACCTAAACACATTATAACTATACAAAAAGTCATTGAAGTCGCCTTTATGTAATATGGTATTTCGGCGTACTCTGTATAATTGTTTGACATTTCAAACGTTGAATTAGACATCGATGTATTAAAAGTATCATTATTAAAGTCGAATTTTTCAAGAAAATCCTCTGGATCGCGGTTTGTTGTAGCATTTTTGTATGTATTTGTATTATAATTGATGGGCAAATGGGTTGTGTGAGTGAAATTGGCGATCGAAATCATGTGCGTTCGAAGAATTTGGTGGACATGTGATCTTCACATTTTTTCTTTCAGATTTTCCTTCCGATTTTTCGCTTGTTGACGCCAAAATGCCGCTTCGTGACCTGAAACAATGTTAGGCAATTAGTCCACTTCGTTCCAATGTGAGTGCTTTGGACGAAGAATAATTGTTGGTGTAAACGTTTTTTTCTCGAATACACTTTGTTTGGTATATTATAGTAGGAATTTGTTGTTTTAATATTAATCTTATTCTGTATATCTTTAATTTTGTTTTGAAAGTAAAATAATTATTTATTGTATTTTAAGCTATAATTGGGCAACATTTGATAGTTGATTTTAGATTTAAATTAAATGAATTATTAATTATTTTTCTTTTAAATATATTTTTATGGATATATAACAGTATATCTATACAAAAATCCACTGTTAAGATAGTCTTATCATAGCGTAACAGGTCGGGGTGTAACAATACATTCTTCTGAATTCTGTCATAACTTAGTATATATTATTATGAGGTTGTCACGGCGTAGTGGCAAACGTGTGACTATAAACGTGGCAGGTCGTCGGTTCGATTTTCGCTTGAACATATAAAATATTTTATATTTTCATTTGTCGCTCTTGTGTCGAGGCAAAGTGCGGCGTTGAGTTCCGTCTCTCAACATACATTGCCTCCAGAATTCAGCGCTTAAGATTGTGGAGCGGGTTGTCTTGGTTAACATTGACTCCCTCTGCCTGTCTTGCTACAAGAGGGATACAATTTGAAGCTGAAAAAAAAACAATGAAATTTGAAATTTATCATTGAAATATCCACACATGAAAAATAAAAATAAATAAACTTTTAGACGTAAAACAAAAATGTTATTCAGAATCAATCGATCACAAAAACTACCTGTATCTATACTACTGTATCACCTATCTCTTCTTGCCCAGATCAACGACACGTCGCGACGCTTATCCTATAACATAAACATGTCAGACTGACCCTCGCCTTACAAAGTTTTATAAATTTTGTCAATATTTGCAAAATCTATCCACTCTAAGGCAATACCTCAGTGATTTACAGTGGTTGGCTGACTTATTCTTAAGGGTCTATTCACACTATAGGTACACTCGCAATCAGATATAAATCTTATTACATTCACGTTATTGTCCAGGCTCTCACAGATCTCCTGTCCTTCTCTTGTCAGTTTACATATGTGAAATATAATTTCATTTTTCAAAGGCAAAGATATGTATGGATAGAGGCCGTGCGCACCGCAGTGGCGCACTTCGATTGCCATACATGAGAATGAATTATTTCCACTAATTGTCATTTTTAATTTCACGCTTTGTCCTTACCCTGAAAAACGGATTCGTCTACTTTCATCAGCCTCTAATTACATTTTATTCGGGGATTCCACGTGCTTCTTAACATTTGTAACTAAGTCACTATGTGATAAACTCTTAAGTATTCTCTATATAGACTTAGTAAGGATGTACATCAAGCTGGTCTGATGATGGAATTTAAAAAAAAAATGTAACCTTGGACTGCTTCTAGTAAATTACATTCATGTTTTCAAAACGTTGTGCTGAAAGAGCATGTTTTAATTTTTTTTAACTATTTTAAATTATTATTTCTACGGTATCACCGATACTACGTTATTGAAAATGAAACGATTTTTTACTTCTTTTTTACTTCTTACATCATATATCAATATGAATATATCTATTGCATTTCCTATAAAAAAAAACGGACCGAGAGATGCCTTACAGTGCGGAGTGAGCCTAAAAGGTATCACAGCAAAACCTATCGGTAACTCAAATTAATGTTTGTACTTTATCTGTTTAGAACAACTTTCTTTTTATAAATGTTTCTATTTAATATAATATTGTTTTAGGGTTATAAATTTTACAAATATCGTCTCTAGTGTATCTTTTCAGGCATTCTTTATTGTGTAGGTAAAAAATAAATGTTTTGTAAGCCCTTGAAGTTGTTATTGTATTTAAAGTGACATATAAAAGTATTCTATTTATGTAACTTTTATTACTTCTGGCATTTTGTAAGGCAGAGGGCACTATGTATAGTTAAGTTAGCCGCTTCCTTTATCTAAAAAATGGTTTAAATGTTCATCTGAATAACTTTCAATAACTTTCGATGGTTCAAATAACTTTTGAGACCAGTCGTGGCTCAGGAGCACATGTGTGCGATTGTAAACGTGACAGGTTGTAAGTTCGATTCCCATTTTACGAAATGAAATATTTCATTGTCTTAATTTCAACGGAGTTGGAGGGAGTATCTTAACATTTATTTCCGAGGTTCTGTCTGCTTGCTCTGCGGGACACAATGTCAACCTAAAAAAGAATAACCCTTTAGCATATTCAGAATTAATAGTGACTTTTGATATTTATTTACTTTACTTATTTGTAATGTTTTATCACCAAGATTTTTTCTATTCTGTTATACCAAAATTTAAAAAAGTACAATTTCTCTAGATATTCTTATAATTTTGTTCCTATTATTATGCTTTCTATAATAAGTATCATATCGTTTTTATATTTGGAAAGATCAACCATCCACTAAGTAAAGAAAATTACTGAAAAATGTATAAAAATTAAAAACATAGCGGGACTTGAACCTATAACAGTTTTATTTACACATCGTAATCGTAAATATTCATAAAAGTGGGTCATTTTGTGAGTCTCCATATGAATTTAGGCATAGCTATTGACCCCTTCGATAATATTATGTGCGTGTTTATTATGTGTTGTACAGATAGTACGAAGACTGTAGTATAAATGAAAATGTATATATTTCTTTAATATTTACATTTTATCTAATAGTTTTTTTATAGGTTCACATTGTATCCCGCACATAGCAAGGCTGGCCGAGGAAGCCTGGAATTCTAATATGAAAGCACTCTGGTGTGGGTTCAAGTGGTTATACAAGTTTCGTTCTTCATTTTCCGCTGTATTCTGGAGACATTGCGTGTTTAGTAGGGGAACTCAACGTAGAAGTATTTTATCATGTTTTTAATCACGTATTTTTTTGCATTGTACAAATAGGAAAGGAATTAAGTGACTATTGGCCGTCGCTGTCATTTTTTTTTACTATAAAACTGGTGGCATATGAGTAATTATTGACTTGGATTAGCATCTTAATAGAATTAAAAATTATGCCTAAAAAGATCTGTATCCTGAAATCCGTCAGCGAATATATGGATAGTGGCAGATAATGTGATGACCACAAATATATTAAATTTTGTTTTGCTGACATTACTGACCTACTGAAGGGCCGCATCCCCGCAGCGGCTAGGGAAAATAATACAATCTATTTATTACATTGTCAAAGTGATGAAGCGAGTATGATACACTTTTGTTCGATTAATTTTCATTAGACCCATAAAAATATTAAATTAAAGGTTTTGATTATTCTTGGTAGAAGTTAATATTAATAAAAAATCTTTATATATTAAAAACTTTATATATTACAAACACACATCAAGGCACTTTCTTGTTTTCTACATGAATTCGAATCTTTGCATCTTCAGCTACGAAGCTCAATGCTGCACTTTTATCGTCTAGATCGAAAATGAAAATAATTTATTGTCCTGAGCTGAGAACCTACTACCAACGAGTTTACGATTGTCACATTGCGCCACGACAGTCTTAATAATTTTCATAATATCCATTAATTTAACATATTGAAGAATTGATTAAAATGTGAAAGAAAACTTTAAACTATGATACTTTCCTGTAAACCACAGTTACTAACAAGCATTAAATCAAATAATTCAGTAGAAAAATCTAAATTGCAATATTAATTTAGTCAAATATAATCGAGAATGCGGGTTTAAGGCTCTCTCAATTACATTCAGAATAACTGTTGACAGAAGTCTCATAGCTGAGTAAATGTGAACTAAACATGAAATTTTTTACACTGCTGGCCATTTTAATTGGACACTAGGCTATTTTTATAATATACTTTTCGATAAGGACAGATAAATGTTATATTGTAAAAGCTTAAAAGATACTGTCGAGATAAATCACTCCGTTTTTTTTTTATTTTATTTCATTATTTACTAGACACTGATTCTTTTGTGAAACACTTAGTCGTATTTTGTATAACCAAACATATTATAGAACATACTAAAACGTAAATCTATCCGTTTTCTTAGATTATTTCATAAATCTTTTTATAAGTACAAATGATTATATATATCTTTTTTTTTTTTTTTTTTTTAGCTTCACGCTATATCCCGCACACAGCAGGGTAGG
>DVQM01001622.1:0-11608 GCA_018231645.1 Heliconius ricini | reverse complement strand
TCTCCTACTCCCTGGTCTACGTCGACGGAGCGGATCTGCATTCGCGCTTGACTCGTGCACCCGCTCCGCGGCCTCCTTCAGTGCGATAACAACTTCTATATATAACACAGCCTTAACTAGAAAATATTTCCGATGGCTGTCACTTTTTGTAACCAAATACGTGGAGTGGTAAGTGGAATAGAACAAGTATTGCAAATCGATGGAATTTGTCGCATGAATATAAATGTTTCTGTATCTCATGGTGTACTTATAAATTGTCTACGGTAAGCAAAATTAGATCTAGATTGTGCATATTTCAGAGAATATAATAATTTATATAGGTATGGTCACGAGTGAATTTGTATAATAGCACTAGTAAGAGTTAGTTTTGTTCAGAAAGGTTTAAACTTTAATTTGCGGATCAAACAAAAGGAGTACGGCAACCGTTATGGGTTCCATTCTCATTCTGATGAATAAATAATTTTATATTTTTAATTTTTTATGCCACTCAATACCTAATATCTCGAAAATTGGCCGAAAAGAGGTTCACAGAGTGTCGCAACCATAATTATCTTGCTGTAATATGAACGTGGTGACTTGGACGAGTCCCAAACTATGATATATTAAGAATAAAATTTCTAAATTATCAAGTCAGGTCGTTGATTAAATTTATGTCCATTTGCCTTATCTTGATTTATTTTATAAAATTGAGAGATACGGTTGACTAATTATACCGTTTAATATACATTTTTATGTCAAAAGTTTATTTATTATGACAGTGATGCTGCAGTTTTACTTAAGGAAACTAATCGTTTCGTCGTCGGTCGTTTCTCTAAGATTTCTTTGAAATATTATATACTTAATGCTTATATCTCGTTTGTAAAATATAGTTCAGATATCTTTTTTAATATATTATATTATAAAAATTATGGATATTAATATCTAAATAAAGTGACAACTGGGTACGCAATCTTTAAACTGACTAAGTACTAGTTGTTTTGTCATGACAAAAAGTAAATTGATATGAAAATATATTACGACCAAAGTACGGTTAAATCGAGGTAAGCAAAGTAAAGTCGAATTAATATAGGTAGTTAAATAAATCCATTCACATGTAAACATAATTACGTTCACATTCATAAATATGTGATAGTGACAGGTGTTTTGTTATTGGAGTGTGTGTTGATTTGGTAGATATTTACTAAAACTAAAATTACCTTGAAAATACATAACCAAGAACGGACGGAACTCTAAAAATTCGAAAAACGAAATTATCAGAAATTCTCAATCATGCTAAATCTGCTTAAAACTTTTGAATGAAATTTCGCAAGTAAGAATTTTTATTAGATATAAATTTGTATTTATTATAAGTCTAAGTTATGAGTTCAAAACCGAATATTAAATGAACAACAGACTCTCCAACTAGCAGAAACTAGGTAATGCTTCCTTCTTATTAGAAAAGAGCTATTGAGTAGGATTAACTTGTGAAGATATTTAAAATTGATTTATTATTCCATAAATAATGTATTCGAAGCGAAATAACTTGATCCTGTGGTTGTGGGTTTGATTTCCATTCACAGGTTTTCTAATATTTGAAATTATTTTTGTTTCGCGGTGAAGATCGGAATGTCAATGTCAATGAATGTCTTATCATTTTAATATTGTCCCACACCTGAAAAGTATAAAAATAAAAATAAGAATTACTTATCTATCTTTATTGATCACTATACACCAGCTTTATCTAATGACTGCTTTGAACGAGGAGTGTGCGCAAGCCCTAAGCTATTGGTTTAGAGATGGTCCTAATCGGCGCGATAGATTGATGTTTTTATTAGTGAAGAGAACTACACTGTTTAGTGGCTTAGAACTGGTTTTATAAAAGAATGGAGGTGGACGTGAGTGATGCCCCAAATTACAATGTCGATTAATTTTTTAAGCGTTTTTAAAAGAAATGTATAAAAAATTGTTGTAGAGCTCTGTACGCTTCACATAACTTTGTTTTAAATTTTTATCTATTGGTTTACTATATTGTAACGAAAATTATACATTTCTTTTCTTTTTAAAATCAGTGAGGCGTGTAGATCTTGGCGATATTTATCCACGTCTTCAAAACTATTGCAAACATTAGGTGACAAATATTTAAAAAAATCCTTGCCGTCATCAATTAATCGTGTTTGTTGGTAACGGCTTAATCACAGCTACATATCAAAATTTCACAATGACCTTTTATATAAAATAATATGATGATGTTCACAGATTACATTCTTCTTTTACATAAATAGAATAAGAATTTATAATTATCTATACAATGGTTGTTGAAAATTTTTATATAATCTATATTCCTTAATTTCACCGAGCACGACTAATTGCTTTTTGAGTGAAAAAGCACTTACTTACTAAATAGAAGTCGAAATAATATAGTAAAATAAGAGTATTTAAAAAGAAAATAAAAAAAAATAGCTACAACATGATTAAGGCTAGGTTAAAGACGGTAATTTTCATCTCAACCCAAGCGTATCGCAGTGCACTTGTGTAATGCATCAAATAAAAATTATAAATTTTGCTTTGTAAAATCGCTTATGTTTTTTTTCTCATAGCACTTGAATTTGGTTTATTGTATTACATTATCTTTAAATAGATAACAAAAGTAACAGAATGGCAAATATGGTAATCATTCACAATCCCAAACCAAAGAGGCGGACGGACGGACAGACATTTCTCATATGTAGGTCGAAAGTCACGTGAAGCGCAACTGCTTAGTACTTAGACACATTTTTGAATGTAATTGTTTTTATTATCTTCTCTTATCATTTACTCTGTTATATTTTTACTGTTATCATTTATTTGTTCAACTACAACATAACCATCAACTTATTTAGTTTAATTATTCACTTCTCCTCGAGGACTACTAATAGAAGTTACTTTGCTAAGATACTTTAATGAAAGCAATAATATTTTTTATAAACATTCAACGCCCTGAATCAAAACCACCGACAATCTACTCTACAGCTATACAAACGTCAAGCGTAACAAAATATGAATATGTATAATTAATTTACTGAATACTTGAAATGCAGATTTGCATTATTTATGCGAAATACTTCATCAATCAAACAGATTGATAAATGATTGATTGATGATTCAATTGATAAAGGCACCTAAAAATAGTGGATACCATAAACAATATTAGAGTAGTCTCGGTACTTGAGTCTCGTAGAAATATTATTAATATCGAACCGTCAGTTGAAAAGTACTTAATATTTTTGTATAATTATTATAAAGTGAAGGTCGAAACGTTTTTGTGACACTACTCAGTTTTAGATACCTAATGTCCGTTGACCAAAATTCCATTCTGATTACTGTTGATCTCAACACAAACATAACACGGTAGGCAGAGTGGAACTGGGAACCTAGTGCTAGGACATTCCGTTCCACGCTGCCAAGTTGTTGAGGCATATTATATTGAGTGGAGGAATTTAACGCCGCGCATTGCCTCGTCATTACCAGAGCGTGGAAATGTTTTTTTTTTATTTTCATTTTACCAATTATCGAACCCACAACCGTCGCATCTACAGTCGTAGATATAAAACACTTTGTAATAAAGTTTTTTACTAATTCTACTAGACTTGACGCAAGGCACTTAATTAATTACCTAAAAAGAACTAATTGAACGCTACATTGCAATCTTTTATATTGAAAGATTTTGTTATATTTATTTTGAACAATTAAGTTATTACAGAAGACTAATAAAAAACATTAATATAGAATTAATCTTTGACTTCTCTATATATTTTTATTCATTGATTGATATTATTGATATTTGCACGTGTGGATGAGAATATAAAAGGCATTAGCACATTTTGACCATGACTTATAAAAAACTACTTTTTTACTATATTTGTAAACTAAAATATGTTACATTCATAAAGGCTAAAAATCTATATAATAAACATAATACATATGTATTCGTTTTCATTGAAACTTTTTTCACCTCGCTGTTATGATATCATATGATAAAATGTCAAGGAAATAATAAATACATACTGGTAGTGGTCCTTTATGCTTTAAACAATAATTTTAGGTGATCTTGTTTAGCAATCTTTTGTTAGCCAATCGATACTTTTTAATCAATTTGGTTACCAATTGGAATGTGTTTTGAGTCGAATAAAACTAAATAAATTACTAAAATATTATTATATATCTTTGTTACATTTCATCCGTAATATATTTTATGATGATGATTTATGTGGTTATTTTTTGTGTAAAAATATTAGTTTTGATAACATGCATCAATTTAAAAAGCTATCTGGTTTCGCCATTTATTAATTTCCTTGTAATACATCAATTAACATATTATAGGAACGGAATTGTCTTAATAGAAACGGAGTGTCATAACACTAGGTTCCCATGCTCCCTCCAAACAAATCTAAAAATAAACATATTTTATTAATTATACTGTTTTGAGAAGATGATAGAGTTAAGTAAAAAAATTATAGACAACAATTTCATTCTTAGATAAATTGTTAATTATTCAATATCATGCATTACCGACAAGTTGAAGCAATTATACACTTAACTCGCTTTAATAACACGCCTCGGGCGATCTCGATCTTGTTCTTAGATAACGCTATTTGCGAACTTGTTACGATCGATCAGCGTTAGATGTAGTCGGTTATAACTTACAAGTGTCCATTCACATTAGATTATTATATCGGTGCAAAAAGTTTATCTTGGCTTTTTTTTCATTAAATATTTTAAGAATCGACTGTTTTGCATGTTAAATATATTTTTGTAATGTATACGAGTATAAAATTTCATATGATATGGCTTGCGTTGCTAGTTTCATATAAATTACATTATTTAATGATAATATAGCTATTGTTTTTTTTTAAATAGAAATATCTATTAAACAATTTTTCATAGATAGCATCGTTTGCTTACTAATTCAGGTACAAACAGGTCAGAGCATAATTCAGCTACATTGTAACAAAAACAACACTGGGAAAAATAGTGTTAGTTTACTTGACATTTGCTTTATTTATTACATCTAATTGGACCTGCACGTTGTTTAGCCACCGTTTAAGTACAAACAATTAAGAAACCTATGACATTAGCAATTACTTACTTTGTAAGAACTAGATATCAGTGTACAAATCTTGCTTGCTTGTTACAGCGAGAATGTTCCCTTCTCTATATGTGAAAATTATAATTATATTTTAAAAAATTTTTCTGTGAGTTTGTTCATGCTGATCTCAGAAACGGCTTAACTTATTTAAATGCAGTTTTCACTGTTGTGTTTTACCAATCTTCCCTTAACATTTAGTGTTTGTATTATTTCATTTATGAATAAAAAAGTTATATCAATATAAAGAATTGCATGTCACAATATTTATACATATAAAATGAGTGCTATAAATAGGTGGGGAACGGAGTGTGATAACACTAGGTTACCTCTGTCTACCCTGCTGTGTGCGGGATACAGCGTGAAACTGAGAAATTTATTAAATTATTGTTTTATTGAATTTATTACATCCGTTATTTAGATGAGAAAATAAATAATTGTGTATTATAAAGTGAACGGGCGAAGGTGCACGGCCCGCTCTCATTGAAATTTGTACAGAAAATAACCCCGATTAAGGATTTTTTTCTGGTGTGCCTCTATTTAAAACGTGATGCACAATTATCCACTATAATATATTTAACAGTCAGGGGAACCATTTTTACAATAACACCCCAATCTTTGTTTTTGTGATATTTTGTCAATGAAACATGTTTTTCAATTTTTTTTTACCAAATAGTTCTTCTAGGATTTAGAATTGTAATTAACAGATCCTTTTTACGTAGATATTAATTTGGTATACATTACACTTCGGTTACACGCAACTATATTTCAGTTTTTTGCACGTCTAGACTACGTTCTATCGTAGTTTTAAATTTGACGTAAAAAATTAATGTAACAAAGTTAACAACTTAGAATAAATGTAGATTCAGGCCGTTTTGTACAGTAAGTAGCGAACTGTTTGTAAAGCGAAACCTATAAAATAGAGAGAAAGAAATTTACGCTGATCAAATACAATTTCGAATTTCTAACGAACATGTTTCTTGTTTTCTGCCATTTAAGCAAAATTACGTGTTATGCGTCAAAATTTGAATTCAATTTAACTTTTAATTTACGGCTTTTTAACATGCTAGCACAAGTGCAACGCGTGTCTGTCCTATAACTTACTCTCTTTAGTACAAATAGTTGCATGTTTTCCAAACATCACAATACAATCGTAAACATAACTAACTACTGCCTATGTTTTACATCCGCTTCATAATTATTATTTTATAAAATATAACATCTCGTTAACGTGTCTGACCGTTTTAAATACTTTTAGAGCCTAATTGACTTGTCAGTGTAAAAATTAACTAGCTAACTAGGTAAAAAACTATTTCTTGTACATGTTATATGTTCAATTTTGTGTCTAAACGTACTAAAGTAGGTCGTTTTTGTACCATGATTGTAGATTATAAATACCTATACTTAGATTTTTTTGACAGATTTTTTTTTATATTTTATTTTTGCCTACTCCTTACTACCTAATATTTCGCAAAAAGTTACCCACTTACGTTAAATTATTTGAATTATTGCAAGGACCACTTAATAAATACAAAATAAAACACTTACTCGTCATTTCATTTTTAATAGACTATAATGACTATTAATATGAATAATGAAATTCTCATTTTATTCAATGTAATAGTATATAATTAATATGGGTACCTACATATTAAAATTAACTAGCTCCTTTACCCAGTAACGAGAATTGAGTTTTATTTTTTCTTAAGTGCCGTTGTTATCGTATTGAAGGCATAAAAATAATAAAAATATGCGTTATTAATAAGCGGTCCAAGTAAGCAAATGTCAAATTTAAGTGGTAGCTGTGAGTGTCCATACAATTCTCTTGAATGATTTAAAATCAAATGAATCATTCTGTTTTGCAATTATAACGATGAATGCATAATATTGAGGGAGAAAAAAAACTATTATAGAAATATTGTAAAAAACCTTGACAAACAAGGTGTAATATGATATTTGTGTTAAAATTATTTTCGTCTTTTTTTTAAATCTTTATAAATAGATAAACATATAATTAGGTATTATCGACTTGTGGACCTTTATTTTTTTATATTATATAATAATAAAATTATATAATTGCTTTGTTGATGTAAATGCATATATAAAATTTATATTGAATATTATAAAGAACCCCTACCTGTTTTAATTGAGATACTCTTTTTTTTGGATTTATACCAACTTCACCTTTGATATTTAAGCTTAATTTTTAAATCTAACAATATTCATAACTATCCACGTGGTTACACTGTTGTTGTTGGGACCAACAACAAATAACGAAACTAATTTGTAGAATAAGATAATGCATTTGTAACAATACAATGTGAGCCAACCCTTACCGTTTGACGGCAACCTCGGAGAAACATATTATTATATAAGATGGTGTCGAGATAAAGCTGGTAGCGTTTTAATGTCTCTGGCAATAAAATATAGTAAAAACTAATCTAGATATAATCTATTTAACACTGAAAGTAATTAATACACTTTGTTAGAAACAATGAACAATGTTGTATGTTTGTTAGGAACATATATATTTTTAACTTAACCAATGGAATACCTTTTACAAAAGAAATAATTTCTATATTTGTAGATAAAATAATATTTTATGATGTTTATTTCATATCAACATTACTTATATAAAAAAATATGTACTTATATAAGCAACGTATTTGTTGTAAATATATACACAATTTATTAAAGCGAATGTTTTTTTTTTTTAAATTAAATAACTAAAATTATAAAAAAAAGAAAATAACTTAAACTTAAATCGAATCAAATCGCTTTTAACTTTAACGGCGTTGTGGGTACTAAACGCTACGAAGTCTCATATTATATCTCATTACACGGGCGAGCTGTACCGCCGTTACTTGAACAACGCACTAATTGTTCGGCTCCTTACAGATATGAGCTTTGAAATATCTAGTTTCAGAATTTCTTACAATTTCGTTAAACATATTAAGGGTTACACGTTTTAATAATTTTGAATGAAAGATATTATGCATATATTTTAAAGTAATTAGCAAAAAAAATACTTATAAGTAGGTAAGTATACTAAATAATAAATATACTCAACGCATCATAAATGATATATATATATTTATTTTTTTCAAATAAAATAAACCAGAATCAACAGTGTCTATATAATTTAAACTAACATTAAATTTAACTGTTAATATAACTTATCACCGTGAAATGTCATAGAGTATAATAATAACGAACTGACTGAATATAATTCATAAGCTACACTACAAAAATTTCTAAATAGTAAGTATACATCGAACAAAATATTTATTTCTTACTTATAACTAAATCTATTCCGTAATGTTTTGTTATTTTCCATACTCGAATTACCAATTTGTAAATCGGTAACGAGATGCCAGCCATTAACTTCAGCACACGTGTCTTACATTTTATACGCAGAGTAGGAGAGGCTATTAAATCAAAATGAACTTGTAATGTGTTTTAGAAAATAACGATTTAACATCGTATGGTATTATTTTCTTAACGTTTCTATTAAAACTGTTTTAGGTATAATATTTCATAGAAATGTTAAATACTGTAGTACAGTACTTAACTGTACGATTTCGTAACTATCTATCGTAGAGTAACTGTACGATTAAGTTACATGTCTAGTACAAATTGTTTATTTGGTACTAATATTATGGACAAATCAAAATTAACAGCAATTTTAGGCTGTTCAATTTTGACGCCATGGTGGTATAATGATGGCGTGGGATAGTGAGTTATTGTAGGTAAAGGTACTGGTTGTGGGTCAAATCCAATCAAAATAATTATTATATTTTACATTATTTTTATTTCATTACACATTGTATGTTTAAAAGGTGAATAACGAAGTGAGCACTTATCTTTGCTTAGTCTACATTAACTATAAGACAATACTTTCATACATAAATAATAGACAATATATATTTTCAAAGTACAAAATAAATTAATGCCTTACAAGATTCTTCAAATTCAACTATTAATACAACAAAAATACCTAAAACAATTAACAAGCAAGGACATAAGTTAAATATATTTATCATTAAAATAAATTGGTTTAAAGATTATTCGCCATTTTAGCTAGAAGTCACAGCTGGGTATATATAATATTGTTTTAAAGGCGACTCAAGCGATATGTGTGGTCGAATATCCATTGTTTTCCTAAATAAACATGCTTATGCAATAAACTTATTGCTAACAATTGGTGTCACTTTTTTTTTAAATATTGATTTGTTATGGCAAACATGTGTTTACAGGAAACAGACTATTTAATAATGTCTATGCTTCGCGTTGTACCCCGCATGTAGCTGACTGGATAAATGGAGTCTACTTTGAAGACACTCCGTTTCCCACTTTGCGCCAAATTTTGAAGGCATTGCGTTTTGATTGGTGGCTTTGCCTTGGTATCACAGCGAAGAATTAAAAATATGAAATATTTCCTCTAATGGGAATCGAACCCACGAGCTCTTCCACTTACAGTCAAACCACCGCTGTGCCCCTGCACCACCACTGGCCTCAAAATTCTCAAAGTCCGTGTCATGTCAAAATATTAAAAAAACGTATACTTATACACTTATCAGACTCAAAGTAAAAGTAGCATTAGGAGCCATAAATCAATATTCTTGATACCAAAGACCAACAAGAACCTGCTCAAAAGGGTCGGTTATCTCTTCACTTAGCAATATGTCAAAATATTGTGTCTAAATCTGTTTAGTGTTGCCGATGCAGGTCGCTCCGTGGCGCCATAATTGAAACTTTTTTTTTACTTATATTTCCTGTGGTAAGTTTTTTTAATAAAAGTTACGTAATTTTAAATTATAAAGGATTAACACATATTAACATTTAGATATAGAATGTCCTTTTATAGACAAAAGGCAGGTTGAATACCATTTATTGTCAATTATAATAGTTGTTTTAGCCTCGCAGTTAAGCGTTAAGAGTTTATAATTATAAAACTAGACTATTGGAGCGAATTGAAAAATTGGAACATCTGTATCAATTACGTTTTAGCGGAGTTTAATTCCTCAGCCGATTGCAGAGATTTATTACGCCATTAATTAAATACAAACCGACGCTACCGCGAGCTAATCTAAATTTAACATTCACAATTCGCTAATAACCGGCACTCATTCATTACCGCTAACCAATTTCGCTCTGTCATTCCCTTTTGTTTTGTTTTATGAAAAATCATCTCCGTGAATAAATTGGAAATGAGTTTTTTACTAATTACCACCGCCATTGGGGTATCTAAAACAAACGTCCCAGTTTCGTATAACCGTCGACTCACCGTCGCGATTGCTTTCATTTTTTAAATTAGTCTTCCGTCCGCCGTCCGCCGGCGCCCGCCGCCGCTATGCCTCTAATGAAGATTTCGTATGGTGCCGTCCTTTTTTTGTCAGCCATATCTGTTTGTTTTGAGCTCACCATCAATTATTATCCAGTTTTAAATTAGTCGTGTTTCGAGCACCGGCCTATCCCCGTCCCCGTCGGGCGTGCTCCCGTCGCGTACCTGCGTCCCTGTCGCACTTGTCGCTGTCGTTTGTTTAGTGCGTGACGCGCCACGCCCACGTTCCTTTAGCGGCACGGGCGGCTTTGACCGGTAGCGACTCGTTATCTTGAGTTTTTTCGCCCGCTGTGTGTGTCCAGCCTAATATTTGAGTAGGCAGGACGAAAAAAGTCCATTTGTATGCAGTAGGAGGTGCGCTACATCTACTGCCGTTTCGTTTATTGCCCCCGTGCCCTAATTACTGTGCGACTTGTGAACTCAAATAAAATGTGGATTTTGCATCAAAAAAACCTATTTGGGAGCCGGGAAACAGATAAAATATCAATTTACATACTAACTGTGTCAATTTCAGTCTGAAATAAAACTTTATTTTACCAAGTATACTTTGGTAATTTGTTCATTTCTATTTTCCTTTGAAATATCGCCGCTAATGAGCCCCAGTTCGTAATTCCAGTGATTTGTCGTAGTTTCGTGTGGTCATGATTTTACTCGGATATACACGCGAGCTTGTACGTGCCCATATTTTTGTCCAGAATTATATATTTACATGAATTTAGTCTTTATCTAGAAGAAATACTTACTAGAGTTGCGTGTTGCAAATATGTCTTTAAGGCTAACTTGATCGGCCTCGAAATGTCAATTGAACTTACTAGTATTGTGTAAGGTAAGTCCTTAGCTATGAAGGCGCAGTGACATTTAGAACGTTAGAAGTGCTAATATTATTTAATTTCGCCTTAAAGAACGAGCTATTTTCTACATATTTTTTCATAATAACTACCTGCCTTTAGGTTCTGATAAATAAGTTTTCACAATCTTATTGAATTATTTATTTTGTTCCATGGACTTTGTCATAAGTTATACTTACATCAAGTTAGAAATGACACAACATCAACAGAAACAAACAAAAATTGATAATGGCCTTTCTCTTTGTACCTATCTTTATCTTTGTACCTAGTTGTTGAATACACGAAGTATTGACTGTAAATATATATATATATATA
>DVQM01001621.1:0-11608 GCA_018231645.1 Heliconius ricini | reverse complement strand
CGTCCAGTGGCCGGTGGCCGGTGACGATGGAGTCATCCCGTGGATGGTAATTGCTCGAGCGCCGGCGCCGCATACATACGAGCTATCGGCTCGGAAGTGAATGGATGCATGCGTTCCCTAAGCGTACGTAGATTGGGAAGGTCTAGAAGTGCACCCGTTGTAATGGCTAGCGTGTGAAAATAATACGTGTTACTATAAAGTAATCACTTAATAATAGTCACAAAGTTTCTATTCATTTTCACTCTCCGCCTTTTCTCTCTACCAGCACCAAATTGAGAAGTATCGTTTTGAAATTAATTGAAGATAGTTCCAGACAGGCCGAAACCTTTGAGCAAACTATATAGAATGTTATACCTCCGTTATACCTCCCGCTCAAAGTTTAAGTACTTTGAGACTGTCACAAAAGAATTTGGCTCTCATATGTACTGATTATACAAATGTATAGGTTCTAGAGATAAAAAAATACTATACAATATAAAGGTTATGGTCACACAATGGCAAGAAATTAGACGGACAGTTAAGCGTTTATAAAAACCATGTATATTTTTTTTAAAATATTATCTTTGATTATCATTAGGAATACTGTCGTTTCATCATTTCCTATATCAATGTAAAATGGGATGACACGAAGCTGAAACGCTGCATTCATGGTTAGATCAACGCATACGATACCCACGCCACAGGTGGCGTATAACATTTTTCGGAACGGCCCATTGCTCGGGTCGGCCTGGCTTAATTCGAGGCTTTTCGTTTGACGATTTGCAGTTTATTTGCGTTAAAAAGAGTGTTATTTTCCCTTTTGCAAGTTATTGAAATAGAAATTTTGTTAAAGAAAGAAAATAATTTAATAATTTAAAAAAATCTAATATACGTAATAATGTACGTTGATAATATTTAAATTGACAACTATACCAATACTATATTAATTGTAATAGTTGAAATATTTTTATATTCTAAATAAATGTTATAATAAAAATCAGCTTCACACTATATACCGCAACACCTCAGGCAGGCAGACCGCAGGGTAGGCAGAGGGAGGCTAGTGTTAAGACACTCTGTTCCCCATTTCCTGCCAAAATTTGCCTTTTCCATGCTGTGTGGGACTCAGTGCCGCGTTTTGATTGGACACCAGTGCGAAGAAATAGAATGGAATTAAATAAATATTTGTGTGTAAATATAAAGTGGAGATGGAACCTACAACTAGTAACATTTACAGTCGCACTTGGTTCCCCAGCGCCACGACGGACCTCAACCTTATAGCATCTATAACATATTTTTAATAACTTCATTTTTCTACACCCGATTCACAGCAGGTGAGGAGATTTTAAACAATTATTGTTCGCTTGACAAATTGCCGGCAAAGCTTACGTGTCGTTGGAATAATTTGATACAATTTTCACCGCCTTTCCACGTACGGGCCGACAATTTGCATATGTGCGGGGTGAGCTTATGTAAATATTTTTTTTACACGCTGTTTACTTACCCTACCCGGAAAGGAAACATTGGGTGTTTTAAAAAGATTTAACCTCTTTGTCGGACCATTAAGTACGGAACTAATTTGCTTACCTTTGAAATGTGTTAGAGCTTTCTACCGGATAATTATACTACGGGTACGCGTCCCCGTAACGTGATATGCTGATTTAGGGACATGTTGATTTCTCTTTGAATTTTCTTTTTTATTTCTTTCCCAGTAGATAAAAATAAAAAAAATACATTGTACTAATAATAAAGTACCTTGTTCTTTGTAATTTTCATCTGGGATTTTTAATTTTCTCAGTGAGGACGTAACTTCTCAGCGATATTGAGCATGTGGGAATCGTCGAAATTAAATTTTCTTTGTCTTCCTATCTATGGGCTGGCGTTATTAAATTTCCTTGTGTTTTTTTAACACAGCCGTATCATTAGATTGAGGGTTTCCGTCAAGAGGAAATTGTGGCGACGAGGGGAGCGACTCTGAGCAACTAAACATATTGAAAAAATAAAAATCCCAGCTACTTACGATATCCGGCCAGTAAGATGCTCTACTTCGGAATTGTGGCAATAAATATAACGATTAAAATATTTTTTATTATTTATGTGTTTACTATGTCTAGTCCTTAATTAATTAATTTCCAAAAGAAGCTTTTAAGTGGGAGTCCTAAATATTATTTATCAAAATTGTGCCGAAATTTTTTTCAATCTATACATTTCACATTTTTTTTATTTATTAAAGTGATTAAAATCACTTTAATAAATACTTAATACTTTTGATAGTTTGTTTTCACTATAATCTATTAGAGATATAAAAGTATACTATATCCTTATATGTATTTATTATAATTATTGAATTATACTACTGTATATTCTACCATATAATTGTAGTATAATATAAGTAAGTAGAGCTACTTCCAGTCAAGGCGACCACTGAAATACGTTTGAAGTGGTTGAGCGGTGAGTATCGCCGCGACGAATTTCAACACTGGCTTTAGGAATTTCACCTTAAATATACATATTACATTACGTAAAATTGCCCATTTTTTCCACTCTCCACCCTAGCAATTAGGGTGGCTTGTGTATAAATATTGCATAGCCCTCATTAATGTGCGTGTTCGTTTTAGTATATTTTTACGGTTCGCCTTTTGGCCGGCGCGGCGTTTGTAAGAAAATGCGTCGTGGGATGTAATGAATAATTAAGACATGTTCTACAAGGAGAGTGGCAGTTGATTTTTAAGATTTATGCGTATTATTATTCAGGGAAGCTATAGTAAATTTTAGATTTTTAAATGTAAATTAATATTAAAAATACATTTACAAATATATAAAAATATTTTGTTTATGGTGGAACTAGACACTAGGCCAATACAACGATCCACAGAACGGAACCTCTTTACCGTACACGTCGTCTCAAGTAATATTCCTCTTTGAAAATGAAGTTTTTATTTAATGTTATTTAATATATTTTTATTATTGTTTTACATTGCTTGTTTTTATTATATTTTCCAATGTAATGATATGGAAACACCAATATTAATATTAAAATTTTCCAACGTACCTTGGTCAACAGGAGATGGCGTCCGATGTCGTAATATTGCCTGTAACAAAAGAAACAAATTAAAAAACTTAAAAACTCAATAAATAACACTCTATCGAATAAATTTTAATTTTAACTTATTGAAAAAATCATCCATCACTCCGCGACAAAATTAATTCGTCCAAAATTAAAATATGAAACGTTCGAATGATTAAAAGGCTTTCTGAGATTGCATTTCGACAATTAACGCATTAAGACCGGGCTCGCCAATAAAGAGCAACTCTTAATTAACGGTCCCTGTTAAAAATTGAGTACAAATTCAAGTAGCAAAATCTCTCCCCCGATGGGGATCTAGTGAATGGTCCGTAATATTTTAGTTTGCTTGAAACAAAACGCGTCTCGGTGAGGGTTGAGCTGTCACGTAGACACAATAAGCCTTTTAATTCGATTCGTCAAGACGGACGCAGGAGACAAAGGCCCGGAGTTATCATTCAATGGGGCACTCTTACCTTTTCTTATTACTTCGCTTCGGTTTTCTTTTGAGATATAGGCTGGTACACACGAGGTTGAAAACTATTATTATAATTTTGTGTTATAAAATGTCGTTTTGTAGTTAAATAAACTTGAAAAATGCTGGTTTTTCAATGCAGACTTTAGAAATGCCAACAAATATAGTAAATTAATTTCTTAAGACATATAATACTTAAGTAATTTGAAAAAAAGAAAACTATAAATACAAAGAACATAATAATTTACAAGTACCACACTTAAACAGATTTCATAATATTAATTCTCATGATATATTTTGAACGCATCGTGTGTAACTCTCTCAAAGTGCACTAGATCCCGTGTGTCGCCGTGACCCGACTGCCGATTCGTGGCTAACAGCTTTATTTGTTGCCTCCGCTCTTTAAACTACCCGCTAATATATCACAGTAGGTTGTCGACACGACGTGAGTTTACTTATCGAAATATTCCAAGAATGTTGTAATGTATACTAGCATATAGTATATAATAGAACTTAAAATAAAATAAAACTTGAAATATTATTGAAAATATTTCACACAAAAGGTAAATTTACAAGAAGTTACAGTACTAAAAGCTAAATAATTTCAAGCAAGCGTTGATATTACAAAGGCATGTTCGCGAAAAGAGAACGCTTTAATTACTCTAATGGCACGAGTGTTAATTACGATAGAGATTCACGACGACTTCACAAATTAAGATGCATGATGTATTAACATAGTGTTTTATATTATAATAGATTATACGTTTAATGTCCTTTCTAAATTATTGTTTCATGTAAAATATGCTTAAAAACTTTTTCTTCTATTATTTATTTATTTCACGTTTGTACCTTTGGCCGTTGTTGTGCAGGGGCACAAAGGTGTGACTGTAAGGGGACCGTAGTGGGTTCGATTTCATGGGTGGATCATTCTGTTTTAACATTAGATTCCCTTGCCCTACCCTGTTGTATGCGGGATATAGCGTGACGTTGATTTGTATAATGAAAATGGAAAATAAAAACATTTAGTTATTTATTTCATATTCTAATATATTATTCATAAAGAAAAACAATAAAATACACAAACATTGATTTATAAAAAATAGAATGAAAAAAAATATAAAATATACATAAGGCGACCACAAAAATAATGACTTGGATAATTTCACATTAATCATTTTAAATTAAATGGCCGTTAAATCACGCTAATTGCGATCTCATAGCTCCTTTGTTTTTATTTTTTAGCCCATTTTTTTGTTGTCCCCAAATGCTTCGCTTTGAATGGAATTCCTTTATTTGCGGCCCTGTTTACAAACAGCCGCACGACAAAGAATATTTAAAAATTATAACCGGTATAAATTAAAAAGTATAGAAGGTATTTTATAGGTGCTTGGAAAGGATTTTCCTGTTTATGTGTTTCAATTGCCCTTGTATTTCTATTTTTATGCTTATTTTTTTCTATTATTTGATCAATACTTAGAGATTTTCTTAATTAATAATAAGTTATTATCTTTTTTAACATTGTTAAAGTGTTAAGTATTCCACACTTTGGAAAAAAAAAAGATTTATTAAGAAAACGTATAAAAATTTAAATCCGCTACATTCAATTTTTTTATACATTTTCTTAATAACTAAGAAACTTTCTGTTTACATTCTTTTCTTATTAGGTTAGACAGAAATTAACTTAATACGACCAAATAATGAAATACGGTGTCTTTATATTTCGTCATGTGGCGCTAGGCAGCTTTGATGTGTACCGGAACTGGCCGCGTCCGGAGCATTGTCAGTGGCTGCGTGTTCATTTTCTTAATTGTTTTCTTTAGAGGCACTCACCGTACAATAGGTAATGGAAGCCGCTTTGATCTTAATCACAATGTGTGTTTGGCCGAAGTGCTTTTTATCTCAAAAATGCGTAATGACCACATATAGAGGCCAGTCGTAGCGCAAGGGCACAAAGTATGACTGAAAGGATGACAGGTTGTGGGTTCGATCCCCACTTGAGGAGATGAAATTACTTATTTACTTAAATTTATATTTCCATTTCTTCGCTTTGAAGTCGAGGCAAAGTGCGGCGTTCTACCCTGCTGTCTGCGGGATACAGCGTGAAGCTGACCACATATAAATGATCTATCCATACAAAGTTTTTTGTTAAATGGCACTTTATTTTTTAAATAATATATGTAATATATTAGTTATGTTAGAGCTATTTTGAAAAACCCTTGATTTAGATTGAGAAAAATATTATTGTAATGACGGATTCCTATAGAGTGTGTCCGACACAAATTATTCTTTCGATAATTACTTTGTAATTTTGTTTCGGAGTTATTATAACGTAACTTCCTTAAAAAAATACATGCATACATACTTACGAATCAGTCAAACAATATAAATTTAAACGAAACATAACGACTTTTGAATATAATAAGAGTGGCAAATCTGTACCAGTGAAACGTTCTGAAGTTTCATGAACGTGTTTCAGAACGCTCCGAAACCGTATTCATCCACGTACCGAGTTGATAACACGTGACATTTCGAACGGGCACAAAACAAAACAGAAATTACGTGGGCAAAGCTCAGCTGTGTGCGGCGGTTAAGCTCGCTGCACGGATGTGTGCGTGCGCCTGAATTAGACGCGAAACTTTCAAAGTTTTCCCAAATTTCTGCCCCCACACCCCTCTCCTCTCTCTCGATCGATACGCGCCGAGCGAGTAAGCGCCGCTCGCATCTCTGATGAAAATATCGGACAAGATTCCTTTGCACCATCAAGCGTTTCGATGATAATTACGCTTTTGGTTACTCTTTGGTTCTGGGTTACGTAAGTTATGTAGTTGAGTTGAAGTGGCCTAGTATAGAGTGTGTTAGTTGTCGGTGCTGCTATTCATATTTTCTGTGAGTGCCTCTCTCAATGCACTATGTATGTACCTCAAAGTGAAAATTATTCTACATATTTGTACAGTTTTTTTTTCTGATAGTTTATTTGTTTAATCCAAAAGTGAGTCAGTGAAATGTATATTTTTATATCTATAATAGTTTCAATTCACTTTTAGTTAATTCATTAATTGGATCAAAAAACATTGAGAGTATATTAGCAAATATAATTCAAGTAATAGTGATAAAACGACCCATGCCAACTGTCAACGTGCAAAACGGAAACGACAGTGAAAATTGGGTGCAAGATAGCTCGCCGTTGTTTGTCATTAATTGAGGGATCTGCGATGATCTTGGAAGTCCTCGAGTGAGGGCCTAAGGGCGACACTCTTGGGAGATATCGGTTGGTCAATCGCGTTGACAGCGACCCTCCGGCCCTCCGGCTTCTAGTGGCCGCTAGGTGGGAAAAACTACCGCCTGACACTACTTAACGAGCGAGGCAGAACCGGGAATTTTCTTGAGTGCTTGTTAATGTTTTATGGGCGGAACTTTTTCAAAGTAGTGTTCGGAATGACGCGTTAAGTGTATCTAAATAATTTAACACGTCTCCCTTGACGAGCATCGATTGTTTCCATTTATAAAATACTATTTTCATATTACTAGTGGTCAATACACTTTTTATGGCTATAGGCTAATGACATTAAAGTAAAATTTTATTCTTTTGCGTACGTAAAAAGCGGGAGCGTGCCGGAGAGAAGTTTTGTGATTTATAACAATTAATATTTGAAATATTGACAGTATTAAGGGAAATGGCCGACAGCCGACAAATCATGTAAAAACCGCCCCGGAAAAAGGAACCACTGGCCCGATGCTCGGGGACTTTATTTGGGAATGGAAAGTCTGAAAAATAAACGACAGGAGGCCGGGGGAATGATTTATACAGAGCGGCTAGTGTGCGCGACTTCGATTATCGAAATGATATTTCTCGATATTAAAGTGTTGCCAAGAGGACCGTGGACAATATGACCCGGGGAAGATTTATTGGGCAATTCAATATGACGTCGACGGCCGTTACGATTATTTCATTATATTGTCGGCGCCGTAAAAACTGTTAGCATTTTATTTTATTGCTGGTTCGCGGACGAATTTTTATTTCAATATTTTATTGCATTGTAAAACAGGCTATGGAGTTTGGCTTCAGCAAGTCAATTGTATCATTTTCACACCAGTAATTATTCAAATTTTACATCCATTCACACTTTCTTTTCCTTTCTCACTACAAAAATATTTTGACATGTTTCTGTCTAGGATACCCATATAAAAGTATAAGAATAATAATATATTTAAATCGCAAGCTACCTTAATGTCTCTGTAAAATGTAAGTAATGTTTATATGTATGAATTGGTTCTGATATATTAGCACTTATCGCGTAATTATAAGTTGCTATTAAGATAATCTATAGCCAATCCTTCTTCTAGCTATTTTAACCTTAAATCTATAGAGGATTCGCTAAGCTTATTTCGCTTAAGATTTTTAAGCAGAAAATTGTAATCTGAAATATAATTCATTTTTATGACTACATTCGTATATCGACGTAGTCACTGATACTATCAATAATTTACCGAATGTGAAAAACGTAACATATTCCCTGTGTACAATACTCAATAACCCTAGCATTTATTATTTTACGGTTGTAAATTCGGACAAGTGGCGGCGCTGGCTTATTGAATAGCATGAGTCACAGAGATATGCTTCACTGACTGTTCTGAAAAATAAATAATCCTTAAAAATACAAGCGAAAATAATCCTTATTTCGATGTAGCGAAGACCATTATTGTGTTGGTTTTATTTTCCCCGGTAGCTTTTAGTGTACGATTGGTTTAAAGATTGGACATATTCTGTTACGGTAGGTGCTCTTGAGCTTTTTATTTAATGTCGAAGATGTATTGGCGGATAAATTTATCTTAATTTTAATATTTTTCCTTGAGTACAATATTTTATGTATAAATTCATGTTTTGTATTATAGTTTTGAACCTTAGAAACTAATGTTGAGACATTTCATTTCCATTTCCTCTCAGACACAAAGACTTCCGTTCCTCACTTTCTGTCGACTTCTAGAGGCTCAACACTGGAAATGTTTTATTGGATATTTATTTTTTTCAATGAGAATTTGACCCGTTACCGTCACGTTTGTAAGTAAATTTGTAATATTTACACGTTCTTTTCATTAAATACTAAATAGAAACGCCTATTCCAATTTATAAATCGTTACATACCTAATGCACATTTTCTAGATTACCTACAGAACATAAGATTACATTTTGATGACATGATAATATCTTTCAAAAATTAAAAACGAAAAAATAACAAAAAACCCAAAACAAAGAAAGAAACACTTAAAACAAACCCTCTAACCAAGCATTATAAATTTAACTCGGCTTGCAAGGTATGTAAAGAGATTAAAATCAGATTTAAGTTCGTTGTAAACTCTGTGAATTAGGTACCTACTGCTCGGACGAAATTCAGTATCTAGATTACAGGCCGTGCTTAAACCGGGAGCCCGTATACAGATAGCGAACTCTGAAGTAGGACAGAGATTGTTATATAATGCGAAATCAACTCACGACTCGCTCATTGTCGAGTTGCGGCGACTTATCACGGTGTTCAGCGAGTGCACACCGTTCGAACTTGTGATATTTTATTGTATGAACTAAGTTTTAGCTGTAGCTTCTTCCGCGTTATCTGATTGAAATAAGTATGATTTTGTGCCCCAGGCCAGTCGTGGGGCAGGGTCATAAGATGTGAATATAAACTGACTGGTTCCAAGTTCGATCACAACTCGATATTTATTTAAAATGTATATTTCCATTTCTTAGCACTGGTGTCACAGCAAAGTGCCGCGTTGAGTCCCGTCACTCAATACACAACGCCTCCAGAATTCGGCGGATAGTGGGAAACAGTGTTTTAGCACTAGGTTCGTTCTGCGTGCACAGCTATGTGCAAGATAAAGCGTAAAGCTGATGGGTTTGATGAATGACGTTCTAAGTGGCCGAGGAAGCTCTGAATGCAGATACAGTGGATTACATCGAAACGATTAACGTGGTATATATAGTATATATATTACTTTTTTTGATAAACGCCATAATTGTACAACGCAAACATATTTTTTTAAATATATATTTTTAATTTCCTGAGATTAGCGCCTTCCTTCCTGTAGGTATCGTAGGTTGAAATACTATAATATTTAGAACATAATTTAAGTGCTAACTAGAATAATTATTTGTGATCATTTTAAAAAGTTATTATAAAAATAAGTTAATATTATAATAAGAACATTTAACGGTGACATTGTAAAACCAGCTATCTTTGAGGAGTTTGAGGAGTGGAGAGGCTTTGAGGAGTTTTTTTATGGTAGATTGTAAGTAGATAACATTCATTTTCTTTAATTAAAATTCATATTTGGATTAATATAAAACATACGTGCCACAAACTAAATAAAAGCTGGTAATATATAATATTTCCTAATACTAATCTAATTTGTATCTAGTGAAGCAACCAAAAAGTAGAAGTCAATATTTTTTTCTATTTTAAAAAAAGCATAGACCTTATGAAAATAAAAATTTTAGCACACAAAACAAAAATTTAAGTTCATGGAAAATTCATAACATTACTTGGAATGGAATAAATACAATAAATTTTTAAATCAAATAAATTACTATATAGCATTTCGACGTACATAGAACACAGTATATATATATTATTTCCCGGTACTCTATTCTAGAACGAAACTTATCCGCCGTGTGAATGGCTCAACAGTGTAGAATTTGTAAAGAGTGGACGTGCGTCGCATGCACGGCCAGGCTTTATCTTCGCTGCTGCTAAAGTTTTCGTTAGCGCGCTTCAATGGTAGAATAGTGGAAATAAGCAGTGCATTCCTTATATGTTGAGACTAAAAATATTATAACAGTTCAGAATTTTTGTGGAAAATATGATATTCCTTATATGTTGAGACTAGAAATATTATAACAGTTCAGAATTTTTGTGGAAAATATAATTTTTGCATATTAATTTTATAGCCATATAGAAAATAAATAAAATAAAAAATATATTATCCGACTAATATGAGAAATGGACAACGTTAGCTTAGCCTAGTAGATTTATTACGCGCACGTATCTCACACTTTCCTATCATAGTATGTCATAGCAGGGTAGGCAAGTTAAACCTAGTGTTAAAACACTCCTTTTTTCACTATCCGTTATTTTTTTTAGATATTACATGTTAAGTGAAGTTATTAAAAAACGAGCTTTGTCTTCTAGAACGGAGTATAGTAGTATAGTAAGAGTATATTAATTTAAATGGAATAATTTGTTAAATGAGGATCGAACCCCAAACCATTGCATTTATAGCTAGACATCATCCCATTGAATCACAACGTCCTAAGGTTAACATGAAACTATGAAATAAATTTATTCCAAAGTTTATATTCCAGTTACTTAATTACCAATAATCTCTTGTTGGGATCAAATTTTATACAATTTAAAAATTGTATAACAAAATAGAAAAAAAAAGCAGGAGAAAACTCAAGGCAAGTGATTGAAACATCAAAGCGTATGTGGCATTAGCTAGTAAATATCAACCCATTGTGTGTAAATGCGACACGAGACGCATGGTTCCGGTGGATACGTTACCCATCACATCTGATCCCTTTCAAGAAAGGAATAAAAGGCTATTGTAAACTGATGTTATTCTGCTAAATCAATCGGATTTTGCTGTTTCCCCATATCTTTATACATTTTGTGGTCTCTGATGTGAAACATATTTGTGGACGCAACTTTAATTGATATGAGAAAGAACTCTCTTTTAGAATTTTGGCTTTAATCACAAATTTAATTTAATTAAAAGATATTTATGATCCATTTATACAAAGCTCGATACAAAACAAAGGGACGGATTTAAGCCTTATTATTTAATTATACAGTGTCTCACATGAGGATCGTAAGTCGAACTCCTCCGACGGGGTGACCTGTCTGTCTAAGGGGCTGCCTTGGACACGTGATGCGGCCAATTAATTAGGCATAGGCTTCCTCCTAGTCTATCTCCTCGATAGTCTGTTTCCTTATACTGTTCTCAAAATAGATATAGATATCATATAGATAAGACGTTCGACGTCATTATTTACATTAGTTAGAAAACGTTATCGGTGAATGAGGTACGAAACTACT
>DVQM01001620.1:0-11608 GCA_018231645.1 Heliconius ricini | reverse complement strand
ATAAAAATACCAAATATACGCGATTAATCCGGTTAAAATAGTTTTATTCAAAATGCTTTCTATTCATTTTGACCACCTTCCAGGCAAGTTGTAAATACCACGCAAATAAAACAGGACGGTTTATCCATTTGGAGACCCACTTTTGGAGTTCTTTCTAGGAACCAAAATCCTCCTGAGCCAATGCGTGTCCCATCGATAAAAACAAAAGGTAGTCTGAAGGTGCCAAGTCTATTGAACACGGCAGGTGCGATAACACTACCTAGTCAAGAGCTTTTATAGTATCTTTGACGAGTGCATGACTCGGAGTATAATCATACAGCAAAACAACCTTTCTGTGTGTTTTATGGTCCATTCTGGTCATTTTTCGATCGATGCTTGGTTCAAATTGATAATTTATTATAGCGTTGGCTATTAACAGGTTCGTCAGGTTTTCGAAGTTTTACACCACCTCCTTCTGAACCCACCAAACATTGATCAATGACGTTTTTCCGAACCGATTAGGCTATGCAGTCGATGTAGATGTTTTTCCTGGATTTACCCATAAGTTTTGGCGTTTAGGATTCTTAAAATAAATCCACTTTTGATTCCCAGTCACACATCCCGTATTCGATGCGATACTGAATTTCTTTCGTGTTGTAGAAGCAACGCTTCACATGTAGTTTTTCGCTTGTCCATGTACCTGTTATTCAATTCGTGTGGCACCCATTTACAATACTTGGATCTTTCTCATAGCTTTTAAACGATCAGAAATTGTTGATTGTGCAACCTAGCATTTTTGCCATTGTTTTTGATTCGATTTCATCTTTATCCAATATTGCTTGCAATTTCACATCTACAACCTTTTTTTCGGTTTCCAATTTTTTTTCTTCATCCCGCATTCATTCGATTCATATTCATATTATTATCTGTGAAGTTTAGAAATCATCTTTTGCATTTTGCTTCCGATGGAGCATGATCACCATAAGCCTCGACAAGCATTCGATGCGACTCTGCAGCACTTTTCTTCAAATGTCAACAAAAAATAATGCTTTCCGCAAATCATAATTTTCCGTTACAAAATTCGAAATATATGTAATGACTTAATGTTTCTTCAAAATGTTTGACAAATGTGATATAATAAAATAAAAAAAGACTCGTTCACAACAAATGTTCTTTATTCACAACAAATTTTTTTTGACGCTCATTTCATACCGTTACACTTTACACCTTAAACAAGTTGCGGCATTGAGGTTACCTCTCGAAACGCCTTCCATGTCTTCAAGTCGGACGGTAAGTCATGAAAGGAGTGTCTAGACACTATGTTCTCTTTGTCTATTCCTCCCTGCTATAAAGAAAAACGTGAACCGTATTTAATATAGTGTATAAATATGGTACCAAAGATATTATATATAATACATTTCAACGCACTAGACATCCGCAAGTGAAATTTGAAATGATCAGGCCATACAGAGATTTTGAATTATACTAATTGTTGATTGATTATACAGTATCTATGCGTAGTAGATCAAAGATGCTTTTAGAGTGTTATATAATTTGTTAAAAAATACTTAAAATTTACACATGGATTAGAATCAAATTAACCTTATATTACAATAAGTATCTAGAATCTAGATATTTAGAAAGATAATGTTGGTGTAAAGTTAGCCGTCAAGCGCGACGCATCCCTTGCTAGTTCTGAACCGGTGCATATTGTTTGTTGACAACCGGTCTTCACCTCATGTACAGCGTTAGACAGTTAATAATTCTTTTTATTTTAATTTTGTATTAGATTTCTTGAAAGACACAAGTACAAAAAAGAAAATTTGGACTTTATGATATACGTAATGGAGCAATTAAATCAATTGATAGGAAAAATTATGAGCAAGCATTCTCCGGTGTAAATATATTTTTTTAGATTTAATTTTTTTTATCAATCGTATAATGATTGAATAAACTTTTTTTTACTATTTTTTTGACTCTACTGTAGATATCTCACAGAAATTCAGAGCTCAATTTAAAAATCGCTAAGTGTACTAGAAAATAAAAAAATATTTTAAACTAAATAAGTTTTATTAGAAGTGAGCTATAATGATTAACAATATTAATGAAGATCATGCATACATAGATAATGTATTTAATAAAAATGGATATTTCTATACAGTGTTTTTGTCAGAACCACTTTAAATGAAACCACAGTTTTAACTACTCTATAAAAACCTAATACAATTAAAACAAAAGAGTTTCTGTCACTTTTATCATGTGTATCACTTTTTCCAAAAATGAAGGTAATTTTTTCAAACAAAATAATTAATATAATTATAGTTCTAAAATAAAACGCCATTTGTTAATTAGGCACACAGACGCAAACCTATCAAAACGATAACGCCTCACGCCTCGCTCACGTAATCGAGTCGTAGGTAATGGCGGCGACGTTGAATTGTGTACGTAACGTAACGTGTACCGAGAGACGTCCCTTTCTCGTTTTAGAATAATAAAATATTTTTTGTGGATAAAATGTGGTATCTATGCGTAACTGCGTCACACAAAGTACAGCTTTGGATAAACATCGTGAAACCAAAAAAATCCTACGTCCTAACTGTTCAGGTATCTTGATTAGTTTCTTTAGGTATGGGCTTAAAATATTTTAGCCTATATACCCGTACAAATAGTGCAGATACTTCCACTCTGTATATTAAACTAATGTTCTAATGATAAAGTCAAATCAGAAATCAATTCATTTTACATTCCTGTCGACTTTATGTAAGTAAAATGCTAATTGGTGTATGGAGTGTGGCTTAAAGACGGCTTGCACTACATTTGCATCCAAAAGCTGTTTTACTAAATAATTCTAAGTTTGAGCATTTGCCTATTCTTTCTTCTTTTTTTAGTGTGTCAAACACTTTCGTCCCTACTTCTGCCGAATGCAGGGTATTGAGCGTTTAGTGGGGTAACTCAGCGCTACATTTTGCCTTACCAGACCTAGGAAATGAAAGTAGCAAATATTTTATTCATCCTAGTGGGACTCGAACCCACTTCCGTAGCGCTTACAGTTTTTATTTATTTTTTGTTATAGTTTAGCTCGACTCTTATTTATGGTTGTTAAGCCAGATCCGGAGCTTTTTAATTTTTTAGTTGTCTATGGATAATTCTCATCACACTCAATAACGTTTGTTACAAATTAATTATATCTTATAGTATAGCTGGACCTCTATGGTTCTATATCACGTGCAGAAATCTTTAAAATCTAATATATCGTATACTCCCAGGCTTAATAATAGGTACACGACAAAATTTCTTTTAAATCAATTAAATATATAGACGCACATTTTGAACTGTTTTATTATAGCATTTACTTAATAGCCTCAGAATTAGAAATACAACCCTACCTCTATTTGCCACTATATATGCTCTGTGCGTAACACATCCTGTGCATTTCATTTAAGTTATGAAACGTCAATAGAGCTAATTGCTTTACGCAGGCTTTGTTCGTTGAGCATACGATTTTGAAGTCTAATGTAAACTATTTAAAGCTTAATTTGCCGTGTTCGTTGAAATTTCCAGCTTTTACCTGTGCAAGGTTCACCAGAGTTGTAGTCTGTGCTATATTATATTATATGCACAGATACTAAATTTATGTACTAATTGGATTTTTCTGAAATTTTCATTTTGATGCTTATTGATTCCTAGACTTTGCAATTTTATGCTGTAGTTCAAACGGGAAGTGTTATGAATGACTTTATATGATATTAAGTAAAGTTTTTAGACCCTATATGATATTAAGTATGACTGATACGCAATGGTTATTGGTTCGATTCTTACTCGGAAGAGTAAAATAGATATTTAAAAAAATACCGATTCCAAAATTACACTTTTGTGCATAAACTTAAAAAAACTAAATTGTAGAATTTACGTACGTACCTATTTAATATTTACAATCCCTTATATTCGTTATTGTTTCCAACATGTTAATTTTGTTCTTCACCGCTGAATGTAGGCCTCTATACTCAAATACGTTTTTTTTGTTGGTTCTCGCAAAAAGCGTTGATCTTCTCATTTTTAAAGTCGGTTTAAAACTAAAGTTATTGAGAAAAGTTTAACATGTTCATTGTTATTCAGTTAATTTAATGATGCCTACAAAATTAACTCTATGATATATAAGAAATTAATAACCTAATCGTTGAGAATTTGGGTCTACTACCATCAATAATTTCGCTAGATGATGTCTATAAGAAGCAAATATATGATTATTATAGGAGACTACCGGCCCATTCGCGGCTTCGCTCGCATACCACTTATAATTGGTTTATAATTATACATTTTCCATAAGATAATGAATATAAATTATACAATTAACGTAATTAATACATTCAATAATTTTGAGAGACTCGTGTCTATGCTTGCGCCCGTAAACGGAGCATTGAATTATTTAAAAATTATATTTTCTCAAAAAGTATACGTTCAAATTACATGCTATAAAAGACAAAGCATTTCTTTATAAAAAATCCTTGATGATAGAATCTTTCAATATCTTTATCAAATAAAAAACGTTTAAATATCACCTTGCAATTTTCAATAATTTTTTTATTACAAAATATCTTATTTTTTTAGAACTAATAAATTAGAACATTTCTTCCATACAATGTACTGACACATATTTTACTATATTTGCAGCGCACGCGCTTATAGCAATTCGATGGCGTTTATTATTATAGTTATTTTGTTATTTAAGGCTAACCAATACATACACCATAATATTACATAGCCTATAGCACTTCTGAAAAACGTAGTTTACAAACAAAAAATAATAATAATAAGTAAATCGGATTAGTACATCCAGAGATCTTAGCGTTTAAGCAAACAAACAAACTCTTCCGCTTTATTTCATTAGTATAGAAGTATAGATTATATGAAAAACGTACTACATGCCTATACAATTTTGAGGATCCCCCCTTAATTTTCATAGGATTCCATAATCAGAACCTAACTTGATGCTAATTAGACCAATGGGAAAGTACGTTCTTTCAATAAAAAAAATAAATAATATCGGTCCACAAGTAGCGGAAATAACGATGGACAAAAAAAGATATATAGTTAACGAATATTAACCCTAGATTACAAACCTTATTTTTCAACTCTTATTACGAACCTTCGTCGTTTCGACGACGGTATTTAAGAAAGGGAAAATAGGTTTTATTTAAATAAAACTAGTATGTTTTTATTTTTTTTATTCATAATTATCTTTTCTTTCTATTAATTATGTTTACATAAACCAAAATTTACAAAAGTATTATAAAAAGTAAATGTATTAAACAATCTCTAAAAATTAAAAATAACGAATCTAGTAAATTGATAAAATAAAAATTTTGGTTAAAATCCAGCAATTAATACTTTTGTGACGTACGTCTAGTTTGTGCTCACCGCATAACGATTTATTGCACTTCGTGCAACTTTCAGTCATCCAACATCCTTCGCTTTGACCCAGCAGCAACTTTCAGGTATTGGATAATAAAGGAGTTGTGTCACTACTTATCTGACTGTCTTGACCTGAAAGTTGCTGCTGGGTCAAAGTAGAAACTTCATCTTCACCATCAGTTTCATAAGTAGAATCCGCCTCAAGGTGGTCTTCTGTCTCACTCCTTGATGATTTTTTTTATATCGCTGTCGTCTTGTAATAATAACTGACGAATCACATCTTAACAACAAATTATAAATAGCACTGAATTTAAACAAAATAAATAAACATTGCAAAAAATAACGTAAATATAAGGTAACTAAATAATACAAAATACTACGTTATTATTAACCTTCATCGATTCGATGAGCCATGGTTGGTTGATTGGCGCTCACGGGCCCCCTTCGCTCAAAACGGTATCATCAGCCGCGGGGGCAATGGGTCGACATAGATTACCCAAAGTATGAAAGCCGTACGATCGCGCGCGCAAAAGTTAACGCGAAATAAACAAACCCACGTCGTCGAATCGACGAAGGTTCGTAATCTAGGGTTAAATGAAACCTCCATGTTTGCCTAAAATGCTTATGATACAATTTTTTTAAGCAGTAAATTTTGCCACATATTACGAACATATACAAGTATAAATCATTTCAGATTTTTCAAGTTTTCATCTATTTAGAGTAATTATTTCACTCATCTACTTCATCAGATATAGCGAGATAAACAGAGCGAAGGTAGTGTAATAATACTCTGCTTTCCATCCAATCTGCATATATGTATAAAATGGAACTAAGCCGCGCTTATTTATAACAGCGTGACATTATTCAAATATTATCATTCATTCGAGCTCCCACTCGAATGAATGAATCGAACACACATTCCAACCATCGCCTATACAGCAGGATGGCTCCTGATATATTTCTAAGTTAGAAATGAAAAAAGTTAGGCGTGAAAATGAAATAAATTATTGTTGCCTATATTGAATGTGGATCAATATACTTAATTAATTACATATTATATGCTTCTCTGAAACACAAAGTCCTGTTCAAAGTTATAAATCCTCTACTTTTTTGATAATTGACCTGTTACCATTGGATCTCGGTTGTAAAGTATAGATATTTTAAAATATAGGTATTGTAACGCGAGTATTAAACAAATATATTTATGTAGGCTAACGTAGTTAAAATGATTTTTGAATAGACACGTCACTTGTCGCTTAACTTGCTGTATCAAGTTAATCTGGAGTCCAAATTCTGGCCTTGCCGGTGTGGCTATAAAATTAACTGATAATAGTCTACATGACACACTCTACGTGTCCGAGGTGACACTAACTGTAGATATAGTGGATTACATCGAAACCATTAACGCGACGTGATATAGCATACCGTCCTGGAATAATGGACTTTGCAACACAGTGTTTTTCCATTAGAACTCAACTTATCAGTCTTCAGCTTTACAAACTTGGAAAACCAATGATTGGTATCACATAGCAATGCTTAAAACTGATATTATAATTTTTTTAAAATGCTGATTTAAAGGTCATCTACCTAATGGTTCTTCGCCATATATGTCGATCGTTGCTAGGAATACTGTATTTCATAGCTAACTTGCTCCATTTCAAATTCCAAGTTTTTACTTGATTTTTCATATTCTTTTATTTATTTTGTTCCTTTATTTAATATATTCCTTGCCATAGATATCCTGTAACCAAAATACGTTTTTAACTTGTAAGTTTGATGTATATTTTTTAAAGCGAAGGAAAGACCATTACATACATTAACCATAACAGAGAAGGCAGACGGAATCTAATGTTAAGACTTCGTTTCTCGATATAACACCCTTTTTTGACAAAAATGTCTCAACATCGTGTGTTGATTGGCGGAAGTCAAACTCTGTCTACAAGAGAGGGAAAATAAAAGTAGTTTTAATATAATTCCACGTATTATCCTAGTAGAGATAGGACCCACAACGGTACATATTATTTTTAGGAATTAGTAATTCTATAATAATTGAAAAAATCTTTTTAATATTGGAGAGTACAGTCCATTGGACTAACCATAAGATTACATCATGTTAATCGTTTCGATGCAACCCACAGTACCTGCGGTCAGAGTTATCTCGGGTATTTACAATGTGTTATAAGCAATTTATAGTTATATCGTTTAACGACGTTGGCAAAGCCGTAGGTGAAAACTAGTACTTATTGATAAAACTAAATCTCGTACTAATCATAATTATAATAATAATAACCACCGGCGTCATAGCATTCATCACTCTTTAAACCCTTCATCACTATTTAAAAATAATACACTTACAAGATAATATAATACACCCCACAGAAAGCTGCCATTTTAAATACATGTAGGATAGTGAGGAAGTTCTTGCAGATAGAGGAAATTGACATAAACACACAATACTAAACACACTGCACTCTATAATTACACCAGCTTAAAGCTGAGTAATTAAAATACAAAATAATAATAATAATAATAACAAAATCTAATACTAATAATAAAACTACTATTAGTTTACGTTTACGTTTCCTAGAATTCTCCTAGAATCAACGAAATCAGCGGCTTTTAAAATATCTCGGTAGTTTTACTCTGTCTCGCCATGTAGCAGACTAGGCAGAGGGAACTTAGAGTTAGGCACTCCGTTTTCAATGCTACGCTTATTTTTCGGACATTGGGCGCTGAGTAGCGGAACTCCACGCCACGCATTGCAACTAAATAAAAATTAAAGTATTGTAGAAAAGCTTTTCCATGTTCTTCCCTTATTTATATCCTAGTTTATTTCTATCCATCAGTATTTAGAAGTCATTCATTAAATTACTTAATAATCGATTTTCCTCACATATATATTATGTACGTTTCCTAGAATTCTGTATTTCGCGGCAGGTTATAGTGAACATGTTTCACGTTGATGTGGCTTTAATTTAATGTTCTTACCATTGGATTTCGACTAAATAATATTTTTAAATATATACGATATATACGATGATCATACACAGGGACAGTAGCATTGTGCTCGCAGTGTGGTTCAACAAGCAACGAGTTGAGTTCACACAAACAATAAAGTGAATTATGCTCTCTTTATGTTATAGTTACAGTAGCTTGTAAAATATATATTGTTGAAATCTCATTCGTATCATCGGAGATCGACAAGAAAATGGGATCAATTTTTTTTTTCATTTTCAATAAAGATTGCAAAAAGATTAAATCTGCGATAATCCCTTTATCAATCTGTTGCTAGACAACCAGATTAACTTAAGCGATCTTGTCCGATCATTTTAAATTGGAAAAATATCAATATCTTTGAATTGCACCTGACTAATATTCATAGACACAGCTAGATATTTTTAATTTTTTTAGATAAAGTAGTTGAGATACTTACTGAACATAACTAGCTTTAAGCTGTTATCAGCTCTTTACATAACTGATAAAGATAGGGAAATTTAATCATCATTCAATCATTAAGAAAAATCAAGCATCAAGTTGTAGTATCATCGTTGCAGATATCGAACTCATAACTAGATAGTAGACAATCCACTATCAGTTCTAATAGCACAATCTGTGAGAAAATAATGAAAAATAAGTTATGCAAGTAAATAAAAAAACTGTGTTATGCTTGGATGCGCTGAAGGACAGGTGGTAGGGGTGCAGCCTGGGGGGTAGCCCAGGAAGTCCGCGCTCGCCTGGCCCCACAGTCGACTCGCAGCGTTCGGTCTAACCTGACGCTAGTGTCTGCTCATATCGTGCTCTCGTGGCATATCGTGTCTTTGCTCACAACACTTTTCTTTTTTCACTTAGTCTTTGTCGCCGTTTTATCTCTCAATTTTGTTTAAAATGTATTTCTTTAAGTGATTTTGTGTTTGTTTGTGCGAACTTTGAAACTTTTGAAAACTTTTCTCCAGAACTTTGTAAACTTTTTTTTTGGACAATTTTTTTTTGTTTTTTTTTTTTTATTTTCTTTATTAATACTCTTTTAGTTTAGTTTAGATTTATTCTTTACTTTTTATATATATTTTTTTTTTACTTTAATTAAACAATTTCTATTTAAAAAAAATCGTTACGTCGAGATTTGGAGACCCAGCGGATTGTATGTCGATACCACGCTTCACAACCTGGAAGGTAAGAATTGATAATGTTTCAGATGTAGACGTTTGATTTACAGTTGCTGCTGCCTTATCCTTGTCCAAACATTAAAGTAACTATGGGTGACCGCAACAATCCCATCAAATTTGGCCCCGAATGGCTCCGCAACTTGTCCCGCGAGCGTAGCGCCGGGCGCGGCGTGAATGCAAGGTCCGGGGCACGCCCTGGAGGATCTCAGGTTGCCTCCCAGACGGCCCCAGGTCCTTCCCAGCCAGGGCCATCGGACACAGCTAGCGCCTTGAGGTCCGAGCCGAGTCCCAGTACCTCCTCAGGTGCACACACAAGGGCCCCACATAAAGTGCTTCCTAAAATACAGCTAGCTAAGTTGCGGTAAGTCTAGATTTAATATTTTCAGATGCCGTCCTGCCTCCAGTAACTGTTGGGAAAAATTTAATTTATAATTTTTATTATTAGCCCCCCTCATTAACCTATTTTTTTGAGACTATTATTATTTGTTTTTTTAATTTTGCAACTATTTCTAACTAATTTGCTAACCAATTTCTTTTATTAGTTTCTATATATTTCATTTATATTTTTACTACGGACCTTCGCTGAGTTGTGGAATTCAATTTTTCATTTTATTCGTTTATAACATTTCGTGCAGTTACGGCAGGGAGGAGATGCTAGCACTTTACGACAGGACAACAGAAGCTCCCGAGGAGCTCAAATACTTTGACCTCTTATATCAGCCCCGGGGGAAACCACCTGTCGCGCTTATCACATTCGACGATGACATGGTACGCTGGTCTTTATTTTCTTTGTCTGTAATAATTGTATGAGATTCTATGTTTCAGAACAGCGGAGTGTTTATTGTATTGACTTTAAAATATATTTCTATATTAGCGTTGTAATTGATATCTAAATATTTTTTTTCATATATTGTGTGTTCTTTGAATTATCTATCATAAAAGTGTTTATGGATTATTTCATAGTCACTTATTTATATATGGGGATTAGCCAAAACATAAATTATTTAACTATAATATTTTCATCAAAATCTATTAATGTTTAACAATAAGAAAATAAGGTACTCAAAGAGAAGCGGTCGTCTATGAAATTAATTGGAAACATCTCGGCTTACTAATTAAGTTGAGCAGTAAACTGCAGTCAAAATCAAATTTAACCCCATAAAGTTAAACAGAATTTTTTCGGTCTAAAATAAACGTCCCATACCATCTATTTTATTTCAAAATATAAAAAAAACTCATATATGTCCAATGAATTTCAGATTTACCCCGAATTCTCGCTCAAAATAATTTCGGTGACTGAAAGCTAAAAAATATGAATGTTATTATAGTTTACTTTGTGCTAAAGTAACGTCAGACCACGCGCTTTGTAACGGTCGTCGCTTTTGGTCATCTACGTGATTAACGAAACGCATTGAAGTCACCATTAATGAGGGTGAAACAAAAGATTTATAAAGTTTAATTAATAAAAACAAGGGTTATTGATGTTTTATAAATTTTTTTGATTGTTCTTTATTGTTATCACTGAACAATTTTTTTTTTAATTATAAATTTATGAATTTCTTCCCACGTTACATGCGTATATTTTGATTTATTTGTGTCTTATTAGAATACAGAGAATGAAATCTCTTTCGAAACGTTTTAATAATAAAAATTACAAAAGTACTGCATAAAAAGTTGCATTTATATATATTTCCTTAATAAACCTTATTTTGCCTGGTGCTTATATGACAAAGAGACTGGGAATCGATAATGGTCGAGACTTGATTAAAAATAAAAACATATTTGTTGGAACTCATATATTTGATTGGACGAATATTCTGAAAAGGCCTTCCACACGTAGTCAGGATATGCTATTTAAAATTAAATCACCTTTTTTTACTAAAGTAATAAATTGCAAGTTCAAAAATTTAAAAAGTATAGGAGAGACCGGGGTGGGTTGACCAAGTTTCAGCTTAAAGTTTCTAATTTTAATTCTTTTGAGTATAACAATTTTAAAATAGATTCAGTTAATAGATTTACTATTAAGCTTTGGAAAAATATGGAATAAAATACCT
>DVQM01001619.1:0-11611 GCA_018231645.1 Heliconius ricini | reverse complement strand
TATATATATATATATATTTTTTAACTTCATCTTTTAGCCTAGGCGGAGTAACCAGTGATAACGTAAAACACTAAGATCTTTAGATATATTTTTCGCCTCGTCTACTGTTTTCACACTAAATGTACCTTTTGGAAGCCTTTACGCTTTTTTCATATCTTTCTTTCAGTATTACCGAAATCCACTTATTCGGTAATCACTTCATGTGAGGTCAATAATAAAAGTATATTTAAGAAGGCATTAAAATAATATGCAAAGACTTACAAGAACTTATAGAAAAAAATATGATAAAATGAATATTGTTTTAATTTCACTCCTAAAACAACCTGTATAATAATCTGTGTGGTGTATTAACAATCTGTTAACTCTTGTTTATGTAACTTTAAATAAAAATCGTCTGTATGATAAATTTCAAATGGATAACGTTGACAAAGAAGTTCCTAGATTAGCTACTTCGAAAAATAACAAAACAACGTGATAATATCTTCACGTGTTTTTCGTATTTTATGAACAATACCATTATATGTACATATTTTTATATAAAATTCTTCTTTTATTGAGTGATTGATGGACACTAACGGAACTACTAGAAAGTTGAAATTTGGTATATATGTAGATTATGAAGTGTAGGAGAGCACTAAAATTGTATTTCTTGAAATTCCTATGGATTTCTACAGAAATGACGTTTCTTCCCATTTGCGAAGAGACAGCACTTGAAGTCACTCTGCAACACCAAGTGTGTTATAATTGTACATACAATTGTATTATTACACAATACATACAATACAATGGTATTGTTATATATACAATATAAAGTATAATATAAGGTATAAAGCAAACAGCAAATCAGAGCTGTTAAAAATCTATGCTCGATATATGCTTGAAAATAAAGTTACGCAATCAATTAAAGTATATGTAACATGCGCAAATTTGTTACTCTCATTCATTGCAATGAGGTCAGGTAGAGCGAGACCTAGAGCTAGAGAGAGACCTAGAGTTACGCTACAAAGGCGATAAGGGTTAAAACAACTCTTGTGAGAGTAACCTTGTCTTTATTTATTTTGCTTGTAATTTAATACATAGCGTTTTAACTGTCATCAGAAGTAACATTTATAAACAGAAATAGGTATACGACGTGAATTTTATGTTTTTTAACTATTTTAAAAGTGTTATTTCATATTCATAAAGTAGTTTCCAAAAGTTTGAATTTTAACTCTATTTACTTACTAACTTAACTTGAACTTTTTTAAAATATAATAAATTGTTATTCATTTCAAACATTTTTTTTAGTAAGGATAAGTATATGAATTGGTTATTGGTGTAAGTTTTTTTATTAGATTCAGAGTCTCCCTCTGAAGAGATTTAGATAAGAGTTGAGATTCAGAGTGAGATTCAGGGAAGAGTTTGTAGTGATGAGAATGTAGTGTACATTCTTCATTTTTTTGGACAATTTAAAGAAACTGACAATGACATGAGGAAAAATTTTGAGCGTTTTCACATTTTATTTGCCATGCGCCGCGAATCTGATAAGAGATTTTTAGCAATAAAATAGGTCAGTCAGAGGCCTTTTCACCTGAGATCATTTTGCAAGTGGGGTTGGATTGAAGGAAATTAAAATAACTTATTCTAGAACTGCAATATTTTTGAGCTACGATAGCTTCTTCATATTTATAATGATAATATTATTAAAATGTGGAACCTTACGAATATCGAATACTGTAGGACTGTGCCATCGTAGTAATATATTTGTCGGAAGAAGTTGTGCTGTGGCGGTTCCATATGTTGACACTCGATGGAGTTAGGATTATGCACCGGTGTGAAAGGGGGACTCGAAACGTTGTACATCGTCTTCAATTTCTGAACGATTTTGGTCTAATTTAACTCTTCTTCGTTCGGCATGTAGCAGTGTCACCTCATGCGTGTTGATCTTGATCTTGATCGTGATTTGTCTGCGTTGGATGTCCTTGTGAGCGGTCGCACTCTCATGGCTTCTTACACGCCATTTGAAGTCCATTCCATTTTCTTCTGGGTTAGATCCCACTTCTGATTACAAAGCGGGGGTGCAAGGGCCTGAGCAGGCAGTCCTAACTCATTAGGTTTTCCTTCATTCTCGGAACGCGATGAAGTCAGATGACGTCTTAGTACAGCTTTTCAGTCTGCCACTCGAAGTAGAAGCACTTGCTCGTTCCCGCTATTATAAGAACGACGCGTCATTCATCCTACTTCCCTCACAACTGATAGTGTTGCCATCCTCTGAATACACTCAAGTCAAACTGCCGTGCCGCAGTTGCCTATAGATATAGTCCCTGTATTACTCAGTACACGCGTACTCAATATGTGCGGAATCAATTTAGATGATCAAAATATATTTCAACGGTACTAAAGGAAAGTGTTTTCAGCGATAGTTAAATTATTAATAGTGAGACACCCGACAGTCAGTGATTTTTTTATATATATTTTTATTCCTTTTGTGTATACTCTCATTTTTATTTTATATTTTTCGTTATATCATCTTTCATATTAATTTTTCGCGAAATCATAGGAAGGTTATAAAAAATAAACAAACCGATAAATTAGCACTTGAAGAGGGAGGAGTTATGCTCTCACTCGAACCCTCAGTATTAGAATATTGTCATTATCGTAATAAGCATTTTCATTATTTAATAAATTTTAATATAAATGTTTTTGGCTTTAAGATTATTATTGTTCGTATTTCCAAATCGATTGAACGTAAGCAATAATTTTAATTACAATAAGTTGATTACTTTTAGGAACGTGAAATCTCAAATAGAAAGTTTAACTTCCTGCGAATTGATTTCTGTTATAATAAATTGGTAAAATCATAAATTGTGGTTACTCTAACCATCATTAATCACTACAGCCCACAGTAGACCGGGTACTCTGCAGGATGAGCGAGAGACATCCACTTCTTCTGTCATGTCTTTTATTTATACTCTAGTTTTAAAAACCATTTATAGTTGAATGTTTTTTCATGTTTCATTTTAACTAGTCACCGAAGAAATTGGAGACATTCATTGTAATATGCTATCTTATAATTTTTAATGTTTACATTTTTCGTTGAAGAATTGTCTTTTGTTTTCTTTATTGAGAACGGCTGACAAATGCGGACTGGCATTGTTCACCATGAGAGACTGTTACGCATTTATATCATAATGGTAGTTTTATTTTAAACTGAAATAAAATATTTATATTTATTTCAGAATATTATTTTTAGTTCAATAGCTTTCATTTGTAGCTTCACCCGCGTGGTGAAATGAAAATAATTAAGAGTGATGTGTGAATATATTTTTAACAGATTGTGGTAAGGCAGGTACAGTGGGTTAAATCGAAACTCTTTAGTTTTATACGATTACTATCGATGAATAAATAAAAATATAACTTACAGGTAGTTAGAAATATTGAGTTATTAAAGACCATCTTTTTCTCACGTCAATCTCGTAACAAACTTTGTGTGAGAGGAAGCTACGCTCAAAATTGTTTCTGAACTTTTAAAAGAAAGTTTAAAAAGGCGCAGGTGGTACAAATGTAATTTAAACAATCTCCTAAGTGCGGCGCAGTTTTATTGGACAAGACGTAACTTCCAACTTCCTATCCTTTTTCCGTATCATCCAATTGATTCCGGTATTCCGGTTGTCTAGAAAATATTCTTCATAATAGTTTTAATGTTTGAACTTTCTGTTTTTGAGCTTTGCCCATCTCTAATATAAAGTCGTGTAAACAAAAGGGAACCTGCTTACTGTCATTCACTACACCGCGTAACTTAATTCCGCGCTTCAGTAATGTTATAATATAATCATTTCTGAATCTTTCTTTTCAAATTTGGAATCACGTTTACTTTCAGTAGTTACCATTGCCTTTATTATATTATAATTTCTATATTTTAAATATATCATTGCAAAAACGGAATATGATGGTCCTTTTTTATTTGTATTCGTAACAAGAACTGCAGCTACGCATTGTTTGTGTCTGAAAGGAGCGAAACTCACAGAATACGTTACAGAGATGGCCCTATTGTTGTATAAGCATTTTACTATGCGCACCAAACTGAGAACACGATGACATCGCCAACATAATGAAACACGGCCATGCAATGTACTGTGTAAATGTTTAGTAAGTTTACTTTTGTTTTGAGGTCGCTTTACGCTGTTTCCCGCATAATGCAGAATAGGCAGAGAAGAGGTAAGTGCTAAAACATGCCGTTTCCCACTTGGTGCCAAATTTTCGAGACTGTGTGTTGCGTAACTGAACTCAACGCCGCGCTATGCCTTGTTATCAGGGCAAGATTATAAAAGTGTTAAATATTTCATTTTAAATTACTATACATAAACTCTATTCATAAGAACTTAAATAATAAATTACATTTCATTTTATATATATTTCATCCAAAAATGTTTATAAAGAAAGGAAATATCTGAAAATTTACGCACACGATAAAATATGAAATTAAAATTTTATGTTGAATATAAATCTTCATTCGTTATTTTCAGCTTTTGAATAAAGAAGATGTTATGGGTAACGCGAGAAAAAAATATTTTTTCACATATTATATATTTAAATTCACGTTGCAGTCCACATATTCAGTTGAAGGCAGAGAGCGCTTGGTGTCAAGATGTTCCGCTTGCCCCCCCGAACTACCTGTGACTGCACTCCAAATCCCGCGTTGTCTTATTACTACAGCGAGTAAATTCAAAAAATTCTTTCCACCATATGGGAGTTTAGCCAATAACCGTCGCGTTGACAGTCAGAAGCTGCGCCGCTGCGCCACGATGGCGTCTGTAATTCGTATAATATTATATGTATATCACAAATTCGAAAGTAAGTAATCATTACAATTTAATATAAATTGAATTGAGAAAAGACTTTGTCTTTAGCGTCATAATATTTTCTTTCTTATAACAAAATCGAATTTAAGTACAAATCGAAACTTTTTATTTCCATTTATTATAATTTGTTTAACTGGCACACATATAAATTACATATTAAAAAAATACTAAGCAATACTCGTATATAGAATTTTGTCCTCACAAATTTGACACTTCAAATTTTTTTTAAATATTTTTATCTACTTCCATTTACAAAGTATTTTCCTAGAAATGAGACAGAAATTCTTTTTAATCGACAACACTTCAGAGACCATCTTGATAAATGTCTTCTTCTAATAAGTCCTCGTCGTTACTCGACTCGTCGGCAGATTCTACTACAGCTTTGATTTAAAATTTTCTTAGATACTAGTTACTATTACTTTCGTAGACGTTTCGTACGTTTCGTAGACATTATCAAAAAAATGATCTCTAGTTTGCATGTTAAATCGCCATTTTTCATGCGTAACTCAATGAAAAAACATAAAATAGGTAAGCACGTACATTGTTAATCAATATCACAATATTAGGTGCCCTTTGCCTAAACTGATGTGTACAGGATACAGCGTGAAGCTTATTTGATTTATTTTAAAATCATTATATTATTATATGTTCAGTTCAGCTACTACAGGCAATATCTCGAATTTAGACAGAAAATGGAAAATGAAGTGTCATCACACTAGATATTGAATCTAAAGCTAGCATAAACACAAATTTTATATATACCGCTACGATTTATATACGAAGACCGAACCAATGTTGACCCTTCAATTCTACATTGTGCCGGAGAAAGCTCGCGAAAGGTCTCAAGTAAATTGCGGAGCTGAAACTTCTGAGCTTTATCCAGAAAAACATTTTCCACTAACAGTTGTTAGTTCAAAGAAAGGTTGAGGTAAAAGGAAGTTTTTGAAACAATTCACGTAGGAACCACGAACTGCTTAAATTCTAAAGTACAAGTCATATTTCTGTCAAGAGATTCTGGGGAGTTTTATTCAGATTTTTTTTGTTTTTAAGAATGGGAGTAAGTAATGTGAAATGTAGTTACTTTTGATTTTTATAATTATGTGTGATAAATTAAATTTGATCAATTTAGAGGTAACTTTTATTTTAGGCGATGTGTTTTATTGATTATTTACAATTTTCATTTCATGTACATTTAATAGCTTCACTAGTAAAAAAAAATGTATGCATAAAAACCTAAAATATCCACATATTTAAAGGCCACTTGACCATAGTATATATTTACTATATATATTTCGTTTTTAAGACACTACCACTATACTTTAACGCTCGAGGATTTTCTACAGGTATTGAAATCACCTATCAATAACTAGATTAAGTTTAAATTACATTGCACAAAAATATCTTATTACAGTAGCAATTTTCATCGTTTTTAGCTTGACGCAGTGGGCAGAGGAAACCTACGAACTCAGCTTTAAAGTACCTACTCCTTCCTACTACTGCGCCACAACTGACCTGAAATCACTTAAATTCCGCCAATTTACTACAAAATAGACGAACAGTAGAGAGGATCACCTCTAGATGTTCTCTATTTACTCTATATAAAGCAGCTTTACGTATTAAAATTAATTAATAACAGTTTAACCATTCTCTCCCCCGAGCCACTTTAGAAAGGGGTAGTTTCCGCTACCCGCTCATTACTTTATCAGTCACATCGATATTTGTCCTAATCTTGACGATTATTTCCTTCCGATTCGTTTCATGTGTCGCTAATACGATAGTATTATTATATGAGGCGTATGACGTGATAGCGGCGGATCTATCTCTTATTTTTATGACGGAAAACCTTTTATTTGTTGCTGATTGGAAAAATGTTTGTTGAAGAGTTATGATTCATAAAAATTGTATTATTTATGGGAATTTTAAATTAAGCTGCGATGTTATCGCTTATTTTAGATTAAACGTTTTTATATAGAGCTTCTAGTTTTCAAAGAGTAGAATTTGGAAGGAAATATTTTAGTTTATATTGACATTTTAATTGATTTGCTCAATAATAAATCATTATAACAAAATGACAAATGATAAGGGGAAAAAAGTTTTGCCACTCAACACGCAATGCCTTGAAAAAATCAAAGCAAATGGGGGAGGAGTGTTGGAAGTGAAGTAAGTACGTGAGTGTGAGAACCTAGGTTCCCTCTGCCTACTTTGCTATATGCGGGATACAGCATGAAGCTAAATTACAAGTAACAATGAATAATTAGATGCGTCATAAGTTAAACGCCTCTTTATCACTTGTTCTTGGAACGTGACATTGAGTTATGCTTTCTCGTGCGTGCGGCTGGCGTTCATCGATTTATAAGACGTCAAATTTATCATATGACACACAAATGTCTACTCAATTTATTTCTTTTTTCTTTTATTTTCTTTCTAGTATATGTAAAGTATCTTATTTGCATTGAGGTTATTCTTTATTATGAAAAATATTCAAATGTACATTTATTTTTTTAATTGACTGCGCGACGCAGACGTGGGTCTGTATTCATTAGTCTATGTACATATCTAAGTACTCTTGTGTGGCGTTATAGATACCAAATGTGGTAATCGATTTTGATAATTCTTGTTTCAATCGATTATTCCAGACCAGGCGCCATTCGCCTAAAAAAATATTTCTTTGAATAGGCGCTGAATTTCTTTAATTTAAATTAAGTATATTTTAATTTAAAGAACAGTTTAAGTTTTAACAAAATCATATAAGTATTTCTATTCTATATTAAAAGTTAAGAGATATGGGTAAAGGAATAAGAGACTTTCTACACTTTCGTCAATCTAAGTAAATGAAAGATTTGAAATCGATTTCATATTTTCAAATTATATTTTTCATAGTTTTATAAATAATAGTAATTGTTACACGAGAAAATCCAACTTAGCGCTTCATCCAGCAAAATTAAGCAAACTTGTGCATTATAAATACAAATATTCCCTGAAGTGGAAACTGCTAAAACTGTGGTATACAGTTAGACATGTTCTAAATGTTGTTTCACAGTTATTTTACTAGAATTATAATGTTAAATGTGACTCATATTTAATTATTATATATACACCTACTCCATTATTACATAAAGAATAAAAGTGTTATTGTCACTAAATGATTTTTTTGAACTTTAAATTGTTAACTTAAAAAAAGGTCCCGCCTCGTTTCTTGCCTCGGTTCTTCACAGGACTGACGCATTAACATATATAAGGTAGATAATGACTCCGTAACGTAGATAAAGGCACTCGTCTTGACACAAAGTTTTCTCTGTTTGCTACGTTCTACGTTATAAATGCAACATTCGCGTATCTCAACTCGACTCGGGTATTTATACTAATATTATAAAGCGCGTTTCCCTCAGAAACTATCAGTTCAAATTAAAAAAAATGATTTTGTGTTATACAGTATCCTAATCAAGGAAAGTGAAGGGAATAGACTTAAAGTTTTTCTTATTTATAAGAGCAGAGTCACAGGTAACAGTTAGTCTATACATTAGTAAAGTAACTAAACTTGGCCCTGTATTTACTGCTAAAACGTTTATATGCATTTAATGAGGTTGACAGGAAATGGGTCTAATGGGCGCGGATGACGCACCTCCCTAACTAGACACCTCCATTAAGCGGGGACGAAGGAAACGAAGGAAGACAAGTGTTGCTATTAAAACGTGATCTTAGTTTCTGATTCCTGCCATCTATTTCTTAATATTTACTGACGCGACAGTTGAAAATTCTGTTCGTACTCGATGGAAAGAATTTTTATTTTTATTTGCCTTTTGATAACAAGGATGACATATAATGTCTTGAAAATTAAGTGGAACGTTGGCAACGGAGTGAGTTAACATTAAGTTCCTTCTACCTACCTTGCAATGCTGGAAAAAGCGTGTAGCTGCTCTATCTTTGCTTTTTTATATAACTACTTTGCTTTTTTTATATTTATAACTATAAAACTAGACTTCATAAAAAACATAACAATTACAGCATTTTGTATTCAGAAAGTATAATTTGAAATTTTTAAATGACCAATATTAAATGCTTGACCGTGTTTGCCAAATTTCTGTTAAGAGACGAAATAACTTAGCACCGCTTTATAATAATTTCTTACTTAATTCATATAATGATTATTGTAATCATTTTACTTGAAAAATATTGTTACCTTATTATTTCTTTATATTGTGATAAAATACTAAAATAAGTTTAGCTAACATTTCAGTTTACAAATGAATACTGTAGCCACTGTGTAGAATAGTTTTAGCTTTAAAAGTTTAAAAATATAAGAAGGTAGAGGATTTTATGATAGATATTTCTTTAAAATTCAATTTATAATAGAGAAATTTGTTTGTTACCTTTCCGTTGTATCCCGCATATAACAGGATAAGCAGAGGAAATCTAATGTTAAGCCAATTTTTTTCCCCACTTTATGAATTCCGAATTCTGATGGCATTACGTGTTGAGAGGCGGAACTCAACGACGCGTTATATTCTACAGACAACTAGTCCATTGATATCTCCACATAATAAATAGATACTTACCGGCAAACATATCAGGACGCGAGTCCCTAAAGTGATGGTGCCTCGGCGCGGCGCCGGGTTTGTGCAGCTGCGGCACCAGGTGTAACCACAGCGCTAGCTTGTGTCCTCGGTAGTGACTCTTGACGCGCAGTTTTGAACCTGTTACAAGTTAACTATGAAAATAGTGCTAGAAATGCTAGAAATGTAAATGATTGCTGTTTCAATGCGAATAAAATAAAAAAAATCTTTTTAATCGACATCGAGGAAACAAGGGAGGTTTTTTACAAATTTCGGCTACTCAAAGATAATTAATTACTAAGAATCATCGTCTCTAACTTATAAACTTCCTACAGAGATGATAGCAATATAAATGAGTTGTGACAAGAGTATAAAAATTTCGACGTTGCTTGATGAGACGTCTGACCATTAGGTCAGAGCGCCTGGTCGGTTTTCAGGAGGCGCGGGTTCGGGTCCCGCTACGCTCAAATTTGTATACGATTTCTAAATAAGTATTTAAAAAATAATTAACTATAAAAATAAATATCTTCTATAATAATTTATTAAGGTGAAAATCTAAAATACTATATAAATTTGATGACTTCAGAATATATAATTTAATATTATTAAGGACTAAGATAAGCGTGAGAGCTTTATTTATTTATTATTTGTAAAATATATGATTAATCAAATAGACCTCTTAGAGTTGCAAGAGCTACTTACCTATACTCAGATACTGCTGTGTATTCAAATCATATCGCGGCCAAGCAACTGCAGGTTCTCGGGACACATCTCGAGATTGATCTCGAAGTGTATCCCGAGGTGAGGGATCTCCGGTCTTAGCAAAGGCTGCCAACAACGCTACTGCTGCATCAGCGACGATGGCGTCCGCGCGCGAGTAGTTGCCAGCGAGGAGTGGTAGACCGAGGAAGTAAGGGAGCGTGTCGCCTGTTACGCTGCCCAGTCGCTGGAAGAGATAAGCTTTTGAAAATTATGTGTTAATTGTTATTTTTTTATTACTAGCTCCTAGGCCACCCTGGGGTCCCTCACTCAATACGTAATGTTTCAAAATTTTTAGGGAAAGTAGAGAGTGGCTTGATGGTAGGAACGGGGAATACAGAGTGAAATGAAAAAAGCTGTCATCTGTGACGTCACCCGTGTGGCCCCCTTGAGTATTTAATTGTCTCACATGATTCGTATGGTTTCATATCTCAAAAGAAGACGAAACCCTCATAAGCTAATTTCACGTGATCCAGAGGCCGCAAGCCTCAAGCATAAAAAAAGTAATCTCCTCAGCTATTGCAATTAAAACATACGCATTTACGCATCGTTTTTGCTGTATATTTTTTTCATTTGATATATAATGTTATGATTCCCGTGAACCTATAATTATGATATTTGTATTAAAGTGACAACTTATATATGCATTAGAAACTAAGAAAAAAAAAACTAAAAATTGAAAATTAAATATAATAATTCCTAAAATAAATAAAATTTATAGATAATTATAATTCGCACGAAATCTTAGTAAGTTTACAGCTTTAATTATATGATGCATGTATCCTTTTTGAAATATGTTTTTTTTTCTTTAATATTTGCTGTAAATTTTATATTCAACACTGAAATCATAGTCTCGTAAATATAAAATGAAACTCAACGTTTTTGCAAGAGCATGTTATATTTATTATATTCAGAAATCGTAATTATACAACAATATTTGATGAAAACGGTTAAATGGTCAATGAACGAAGAATTCACTACCAGTGTTTTTTTACTTTCAGATTTTTAAAGTAACTTTTATTCGCTCACGTTCGGTTTGTATAAATAATTTCATATTATTATAAAAAAAAATGTTTGTTTCACATGAAAAAAAGAAGATTTATGATTTTTCCAGGGTAACCGATAAAGAAAGGAATCCTAGCCTCACGCTCCGTTCTCCACGCTTGCCCAACTACAATCATTACGTGACGAGGAGTCGAACGCAACGACACTCCTTGGCCGCCTAACCAGAGACCCACAAGTAAACATTTTTGAATATTTACTATTGTTTATTTTATTCAAGTATTAAGTTCGCACGCAACAGGCGGTAAAGTACTACTTGCACTAAGCAAGTGCTGTAGCACACCTAATTGTCACTATTTTATGATATACAATTAGTACCTGTGGATAATCGGCGTCTTTAGTCTGGTGAGCAAAGTGTGCGAAGTACGTGAGCGCGCCGCGCCGCGCGTGCGCCTG
>DVQM01001618.1:0-11612 GCA_018231645.1 Heliconius ricini | reverse complement strand
TATATATATATATATATATACAAAATAAGTAAAATTATGACAGCAATATTGTAACATCGTGTGCAATATGAAATTTACATAAGAAAACGAAGAATTATCCTAACAATGAAATGTACCAATGCATACGAATAATGGGTTGCTTGACACTGACGTGTGTAGCGAGACCGTTCAATAAATATAATTGGAAAAATATACTTATTTGCCCGTATGTTGTTTTGCATAAAATTATTATTTATTTTACTTCAAATTATGGATATCTAAAGGACCTTAGCAATCAAACAAACGTCATTGGATAGGTATTTTAACCACCAAACTACTAACACACTAACTAACACTAACACTTTTTGTCTGACAAACTATTGTTAGTATATGCGAAGAGATTAGAAAAAATAAATAAAAACATAGGTATTTGGAAATATTATATATTTTTTGTTGCATCGTGATGCCGTTGCTACTTTAACCGTATACAGTAACAGTGAAACTATTTTCACTACAGGTGACTTCAGTCTGACTTGACAAAATGTGGCATAGTCTAATCGTACAGTATCCAAAACGCAAAGCCATCTTACACAACCCGAAGAGTAAATTCAAGTTTAAAAAAGACTTACATAATTATTTTATAAGTAGTCAAAATTCTATCGAGAGGCAATTCCATCTCTATCATGTACAAACTACAGTAAATACAATAGCGTGTAGAGGAGGCATATGGAACCTAGGAGTGCCAGTGTTAAGACACTCCGTTCCCTTTCATTTTCAGCCGAATTCTGGAGGTATTGTGTGTACTCTACACACAATACCTCCAGAATTCGGAACTCAACGCCGCCTTTGCCTTAATTACCATAACGAGTGAAATGAATATATATAATATTTCATTTCCTCGATGGGAATCAAACTCACAGTCTCGCTTACAATCGCACGCTTGTGCCCTGCGCCACGACTGGCCTTAACCACAATACATAATAATATAATGTTTATATTTGTTTTTTTTTTGCGTTCTGCCCGATTTTTATAGATAATGTGTAAGGTGGCAGAACTCAACGCCGCCGCCGAATTGTCTTGCCAGAGCGAGAAAAAAATAAAAATGATCTAATCGACCACCTTGACCTTACATACGACGCCCCACTGCACCTATATCACCATTTTGTCATTTCTTTAAGCATCAACCATATTTTTTAATCATCAGCTTACCTTTTCCTATGGTAACCTAAGAATCTAAGGTTAATATTAAAAATAAAGATAAGAATAGTACCTAGTATCTATCTTTACCTTTAAAAGCACTTTATTGTAAACACCTTACATGCGTTAGACAGCTTGAAATAGCCTTCATTGATGGCTTTTCTATAAGTGAATATAGATGTACGAATAAGATGGTAATCTCGTAAAGTATAAACATTACATGCAGTCTACGTTGTTTTATTACTCGCCAGCATTTGGAGCGTAAGATAGCTATTGCAATTACAAATTGCATATGTTTATAGTGAAAGGTTTAAATTATAAATAAAAGTTGAATATTCGTCATATATATTTTATTGAGGCCAGTCGTGGCGTAGGGGCACAAAGTGTGACTGTAAGACCGACTGGTTGTTTGTTCGACCTCCACTCGAGATGAAAATTTACTTCAATTTATATTTCTACGTTCTGGTGTCGACGTAGTGACTTTAAATAATTGATAATTGCAAAATGCAATGGTTGAATTAGTAAACTAATATTATTTACTTCATCTGGTAATATCAAACGTGATGAAATCCATCATGTAACACACAATTAACCAATAGCATGTGTTAAAATCAGATTTCCTCTACATAACATGCTCAATGTGCGAGATGCATTGCAAAGCAATGTCCCCATAATTCGGTGAAAATAGAGTCTTAACACTAGATTCTTCCTGCCTACCTTACTGTTATATCTATATCTGCGTAATACAACTGAAATAATGCGTGTAATGAAGCTGAAATTTCATTTTTGCAAAAATAATAGTAAATTTATAAATCTTTATTGTCCTTTCGGCGAACAGTGATAAGCTAATGTGACGGACTTTTGTCAACAAAACACATAAATTTTGTTGATAAAAGTCCGTCTTAAAGTTTTTTATCGAATTTAAAAGGATTTTTAATACTTAACTTAGCTTTACGATGTATCCCTAGGGGGAAGTCAGTTAATTAATAATGAAAATAAAACTTACGAAATAGTTGTTACTACTGTAAAGAAATCAAACGCGTCAAGAGTTTTACAGAACTTATATTTCCATAGCTTTAAGCTTGTACTGCATATTTTCCAGAGCAATATCCCATTAAGCTTGTACAATTCTTATACAATATGTTATTCTAGAGGACCTCTATCTTCTTCCGCTCTAAGACTAAAAGTGTATCTCGAATTTTCCGGCCACATAAAGCGATATTTTAATATTGTCCTCTGGTGGTAGTTATATAAATAAATTTTCAAAAATATTTATTTTTTTTATTAAACAAAGAGGTTAATTTATATTTAAATAATAAATTATTGCCAATATTAAAACTATAAATATAAAATCATTACAATACTAAATTAACTGAAATATTTAGATATAATTGCATACATACTTGCTAAAAGGTAAACAACAGGTTACAATAAGAATTCTAATGAGACGATGGCATTGTTTTGCGGCACATTTTATCCATTTATGGGCGTCAGTAGTTTGATACTAAGAAGTTTAATAAAGATTAGGTTAGATAGAAAAAAGTCGTATTAGAGTATAAAATTATGTTTTATGCATGTGTACTATGTTTTAGAATGCTTTTATGGAATCCAAAGTTTTTATTCTCTTATATAGGTCTGAGGTTGTGGGTTCAATTCTTACCCGAGGAAATGAAATGATTAATAATTCATTTTCTCTTTCTGTTAACAATGGAAAGCACGGCGTTGAGTTCCGCCATTCAACAAGCAATGCCTCCAGAATTCGGCCGATATTGCGCAACGGAAGTGGCCTAATGGGAACAGAATGTTTCAACACTACTTAACTTATTTGGTTCTTTTACTACTCATATGTGAACTGTATCTTTTCCATATCTAAAATTGTATAAGTACAAGTTTATCTACTAAAAAAATATCACTAAAAAATACGAGTCCCGTTATCGGAGAAAGCTACAAGAGTGGAACGACGGAGGCTCGCGCAGTTGTAGGCCGGCGCGTGAGCAACGACGACTTGCTCGTATTGGAACGGATATACTTAGTGATTTTAAACTTTAGTTACAGGAAAATTGTAAGGTACGTAATTAAATATTATCTCATAACAGATAACTTAAATTTTCCAGTAACACTTGATTAAATATTTAAAAAACTTAATTAAGTATTTTTGTAAACATTAAGAGTATTTTCTTGTGTTCATAATTACCTGTAACGAAAATTACTAATATGTTTTTTTTATTATATTTTTTTTAATATTTATTTAAAAATGAAATAACTTTAGAATTATAATATTTAATGTTTTTTATTTTTATATCGGGTACGTCATACTTATAGCATAACTGTCTTCCAACTGTAATAAATATCTGAAACACTTTTCTGACAAGAAAAGAAAGTCTTCATTAGTTGTAAATTTATTATTATTTTTTAATGTTATCAATGTAAAAATAATAAAATATTTAATATTAAAACTTTTATCTGTTTATTAATGATTTTATGCACGCTAATCTCAGAAATGGCTTAACCAATTTAAATGCGTTTTTCACTAACATTTAGTGTTTGTTTTGTTTCAGTCAGTTCATAAAAAAATATTAAATTAGTAAATATATAAATTGTAATAGTAAGGTTCAAGTGGGCGAAGCCACGAGTAGATCGCCAGTTGTAAAATATAATTAAATATCACAAACATAGTTTATTTATCAGTGGTGGAAGAATAGTAGAAGAATAATATGGATGGTCTTAGACCATCCATATTATTCTTCTGTACTTTTTGTTGATTTTTTTATAGCATTTTTTATCTGCACGAATATGTAATTATATGACTTTATAACTTTTATTATATCCTTAATGTATAATTTAAATTTTTAGTTTTATGACTTAAATACGTAGCTTACTTTATATACCTATCTGCATATTTTGACGTGTATATCTATGTTGTTATATTGGGTCTTCTTTCAATCAGTTATTGTATCAAATATTTTTTAAACTTTAAAAAAAATATTATTGTTATCATATTGTATTCATATTATTTATTTAAAGCTTTATCGAGTAGCTCAATTTATCACCATTTCCATTATACTTTCTAAACAATCAACAGTTTGAGAATTTGTTGTTTATTTTGACTGTGCATCGATAAGTAGAGAAACCCACTGTCGCTAGACCTATTCGGTGTTGCTCTACGCATGTATGATTTATTATTAAAAAATGTGTTGTACAGCTCTGGGTAATTGTAGGATATATAAATATAGAAAACGGAAATCTGGTAATATTATTATTATTTTATTTATTTCGTATAATATTTGCATAATGTATGACTTTAAACGGTTTTGTGCAATCATTTTATATTTTAGTAGTTTGATATTTTAGAAGTTTTAATAAAGATTAGGCTAGATAGAATAAAGTCATATTAGGGTATGAAACCATGTTTTATGCATTTGCACTATGTTTTGGAGTGCTTTCGTGCTTTAAATGTAAGTCTGAGGATTTAGGCCGTGGCGCAGTGGCACGAAGTGTGACTGTACAACCGACTGGTTGTGGGGTCGATCCCCACTCGAAGAGATGAAATATTTACTTAACGAAGCTAGGCGCGACGTTGAGTTCTGCCACTCAACACGCAATGCCTCAAGAATTCGGCAGAAAGTGGGGAACGGAGTGTCTTAACTCTAGGTTCCCTCTGAATACCCTGCTGTGTGTGGGATACAGCGTGGAGCTAAAAAAAATATATAGGAACTTTTCTATAAACGGACGTAAACGTCGTGTGTTTTGAGTTTTTATTATCTTTCAAGTTAATTTTGATGCATATTTTTTATTATAATGAATTCACGCACTTTCCGCTGATGGCTAAAAAGAATTTACTTCATCGCCAAATAGAATTTGAAGTCACTTGCCAAACCACCCTATCCATAGTTTATTGATATATAGGATCGAAAACCACCTCTCGACGAAAATTAAATGTTTCATTTACTCGATTATGAATCGAACCCACAACCTGTCGCGTTTGCAGCCACGCGCTTGTGCCTCTGCGCCACCTCTGGAGTTAGAAAATATAAAATATATATTTTTTATAAATTTTCCAAAATAAATCTAAAAGATATTCTACTTATTCAAGTATTAGTCCTTATACAGTTTTCGCCATAGAAGGGAATACAAATCAAGCTTATGCTGTATAAGTAAATACCTAAAAGACAGGTAAAGACCAGATTGACCTTCCTAAAGTAGGGCTGCACAATTCCTTTCCACCACTCACAGTTTTGCAATATCGATATCAAAAATTAATTGCTTAAATGATAAAATTAAACTATATAAAGTTGTAAACGTTTTCGGTAATCATAAGCAATGGAAATTTAATTTATTTCTTACTAGGTTTAATTCCGTAATCTGAGGTACATTAATCATTGGGTAAATGTTTTTTAACATTTTTAAAGTGTTATTCCACACTTAAGAAAGAAAAATACTAATTTTAGAAACTCACTCTTCCAGGGGGTGTGCTACTACTTTAAAATTTTTATACGTTTTCGAAAATAAGGGTTAATTTTTGTTCAAAATTATTCTTGTATACATATGCCATATTCCGCACACAGCAACCCTAGGCACAGGTTCCTAGTGTTAACACAATCTATTCCCTAATTTCCGCCTATTTCTGGGGGTATTGCGTGTTGAGTGGCGTCACTCAACGCCGGACTATTGTCTACGCTAGAGTGGAGAAATAAAATATTAAGAAATAATAACTCATTCCCTCAAGTGGGGATTGAAATCGCAACCGTCGCGTTTCAGTCTTGACTTATATACATAGGACATATTGTCCTGATTTCCTGGATGTGGTAAAGTTCCTCCACAGTGCTCCGACATCACGCTCTGTTTCGGTCAATTCGCTTAACCTCGGACCACGCAGTCATTAGGTGCAATATGCTTTTATGTATTAGGTACACCAATGTTGCAAACATTGGTGTACCTAATACATAAAAGCTGAAATAGAATCTCCGCACGTAATAGACACTTGTCTAGTATCTTCAAGTTACAGGGAATTATAAATAGTCACTTGCAAATCTAACAGGACAAACGAAATAAATAAAGAAACCTATTAATATATTATTTTATCGGGTAACAAATTAGACTGTGGATGTGTTACTTAAATTCTAATACGTTTTTTTTTTTCAAAGCACGGTCCTTTGACCACATAAAATTGACAGTGCATTACTGTATTAATAATTGCTTTATAGTGTATGAGATCTGATCAAAAAGAACGGCGTATGACTTTATAATAAGCAAATATCAGTTTACATTAAATTTAAATTCATATTTTTCGAAATAGAGTACCTATTTCTCATTCCATGATCGGAAGTATTTCAGATGTTATTTATCGGAAAGGCCTTCTGCTCTGTCGTTTCTTCTCTTCCTCTTTTTGATCGTTTGATATAAGAGGAAAAATGCTAGCGGATTTTTTAAGTCAGTCAGTCTTTCTCTGAATATTGTTTCACAAATGTGTTACTCTTCCCTCAGCAAGCTCTCGAAGTAGCTGTTTGTTTAATCAAACCATTTTTGCTACTTTTTGAGGTCCCAATTCATCTCGGTCTATGCAGGTTCTCAACACATAAATTTGAACTTCTGATTTGATTCTGTCTACCTACTTTGCTATATGCGGGACAGAATGAGAATCTGACAAAAATATTAGTACAAAGGCGAATCTATAAAATAGTTTATGTTAGTTTTATATCAAAAAATAATTTAATAAACCAGATTCTTGCAGTCTGTGTCATCACATCCAGTTCCACTTCCTTGACAATAAAGGCTAAAACTTTCTAACTGTCCGTTCAATGATCGGTATGGTGTTTTTGTTGAGGCTAACATTATAAGAAAGTGAACTGAATACCATGGAAACGATGATTTTATGCCAAAAATATAATGTAGGAATGTAATAAAAATAAAAATAATTATGTACATAATTTAGACGGTCGTATAGGGGCACAAGTGCAACTGTAAACACAGCAGGTTTGATTCTTATTCAAGGAAATGATAGATATAATATTTTCATCTTGTCGCTATGGTAACGACGCAATGCGTAGCGTTGTGTTCCGCCACTCACACACTATGTCCACAAAATTAGAATTAATTAGATATAGAGATTAACATAAACGGAACTTAATGGGATCGCAATCTCCTAACAGTAGGATCCCAGGTTCCCTCTGCCTACACTGCTATGTGTGGGATACAGCGTAATCACGAAAAAGATAAATAAGTTTTAAAAAACTACAAACAATCAAATATGAACAGTGTTAGATAATTAAAACGCTAGTTATTGTTCAACAGATACAAACAATGTTGGAAAGCACGAAGTTGAACAAGCCATCGCAAGTCTCCAGTATATTTGACATTGCCAAAGACACAGTTCTGTTCCTATTTTTATCATGTTACTACATCTTAGAATCACTATTCTGGACTTTAGTGCCTAACATGATAAGACCGATGAAGAGTCTTAGGGATGAGGTGGTTTTGATAACTGGAGGTGCTGGTGGTGTAGGAAGGCAGCTGGCCATCAAGTTAGCGCGACTCGGGGCGAGAGTTGTTTTGTGGGATGTGAATAAAGAAGGTAAGCGAATTAGTTTATAACTATCAGTTTATGATACCACCGTGTTGTTGAGACGTGCCTAAGCTCAGAATTTTACGTATAAGTGGGTGTAGGTGTAGGAGCTGCCCCTATGGTGGTTTGTATGGTATAGGCTGTGGTGATTACATTTAATACCTACATTTTTTTTAAATTCAATTCAAGGTTTCAATAAATTATTTCTCTAAAAACGACACCTATTTATGTAGTTATGTATTTATTATATTTAAATAAGTAATAACAATTTATTAAAAAAATTGTGACTGAATGAACATTAAAGCATCATACTAAAATGAATACAGAGAATGTTAATAATTTCGTCAATTGCATTAGCATGATCCTTTTTAAAATTGTAACTGGATAGGCAAACATAATTTCAAGACACTCCTTTCTTCACTTTCCACTCTGGACACAGAAACATAAAAAACAAGATGAAACAGCCACAACCCTGTGCGATCAAACCTAAAACCACTATTATATATATATAACCAACATTGTTTAACTCAACCACGATGGCGTTATGTTCTATCTCACATTTATATTGCTGTGCTTTCAGGTCAATGTAAACTTATTTATAAAATATCTTATTTATAAAATATCACTGATTTCGCGTTCTACAAATACAAAATTTTATTTAATCATTAATATTTAAAAAAATCTCGAGAAATTTAAAATTTACATTGCAATACGACATTTCAACATTTTCAAGTTAATGATGCACTCTCGTAACCTACGCAACGTACCTAATAATAGGGTAATTTAAATGACGATGGCGGCTTGAGTGTTGCCATTTATTGACAGCGTCGATTACCACCATTTGTGTTACTTTTGAAATGTGTCATTTATTTTAGCTTACTGCTTTGGTCATGGTTTTACTTGTATAATCTAAGTATTTCAGGTGTATTCTGTTAGTTATAAAATAAACCATATGTTCTAGAGCTTTAATCATATTTTACAATTTTTAAACATTCTTTAAAGTGTTAATCTACACTTAGGAAAGAAAAATACGTCATTGTCTCTCTTGCCAAACGATAATTTCCCTTCACTGCATTGCACTGGGTGTCAGAGGCTGCATTTTGCTCACGGCACGTATCAGGATAAGCAGAGAGAATGTGAGGGCCTAGTGTTAAGAAACATTAAGACATTTCCATTCTCCACTTTCCACCGAATTCTAGAGCTGTTGCATGTTAAGAGGAGATTTCCCTTGTTATCAAAGCGAGATGATGAAAATAATAACTACTTCATTTCATCGAGTAAGAATCGAACCCACAACTTACTAGTCATACATTTGTCCCTATGCGCCACGACCAGTTACAACTATAGTAAAATAATTATGTATTATTATTTTATAGTCGAGATTTATATAATAATATAGCTTATTAATTTTTATTTCAAGCTTTAGAAAAAGCATGTAATGCTCTAAAAGACGAAGGATACCAAGTAGCAAGTTATATTGTTGATTTAACAGATCGCAACTGTGTGTATAAAGCTGCAGAAAAAGTTAAAAAAGAGGTAAGATCTATTCATGTTTTTTTCAAATTAAAATATTTTTTTAGCTTTCTAAAAAAAGGAGAAACTTTGGTCCTCTGTATTCAATTCACATTTTATTGAAGGCCCAAAAATAACGTATCGAAAGAAGTTAAGAAAGATCAACGTATATTCTTAAAGTGCAATGAATATGACATTTTTTCAAGTAAATTCCAAGGGAGTTTCATAACATGTCCCTATGTAATTGATGGTTTAATACGTCAATATATGTACATATTTGTATATACAAATATTTTTTAAGGAAAATTTTAATTTTATTCCTTTTTTTAGGTAGGAAAAGTGGATATTCTAATAAATAACGCCGGTATAGTCTTTGGAGAAACTTTACTGGAACTTAGTGACACAGCCATCGAAACCACATATAAAGTCAATATTCTTTCACATTACTGGGTAATTTTTTTTTCTTTATTTAGCTTAAAGCTGTAAAATCACGTACATAGGAGAGTAGGCAGAGGGAACCTAGTGTTAAAACTCAATTCCACATTTTCCGCAAAAATTTCGAAATATTGCGTGTTGAGTGGCGAAACTCTATTCAACTCTTTTTCTTGCTACTATAGCCGAGGAAATGAAGTCCGTGTCAAAATCGAACCCACAACCTGTTTTTATTATATTAGTAACAGTTAACGAAATAAAGAATCTTATGACAATATGTGAATTTAGATTATTTCAATCAAAGTATGATATCAGTATCATACTATAAAAATATTAAAAATATTTTCTTTTTCTTTATAAATGGACAAGAATTGGCAAAATTTTAAATTACTAATTTTGAAATGTTTGTTTTAAATTGTTTTAGACAGTAAAAGCCTTTCTTCCGGATATGATCAGCAGCGGTAAAGGTCACATAGTGACGATGGGCTCCGTGACGGGACTCCTTGGTACATATCTTTGCACAGACTACAGCGCTACCAAGTTTGCTACGGTTGGCTTCCATGAAAGTCTATTTACTGAATTACGGGTACGGTTTACATACATACAGACAAAATGAATTTTGTGCTAAGGCAATAGGCTCTCCGTCTTTTGCGCAAATTCAACGGCGCGTTCAGTTGTGGAAATTAGCTCCAGGCTTTGTTATGCCATAACCATACCTAACCTAACCATAATAAACTGAATGAATTTTAATTTTGTCCAAGATAAAAATTAAATGTAGTTATTTATACTGTGTCAAATATATAAAAATAATAATAATAATACAATAGTTATAAATAGTACTTTTTCACTTTTCAGGCACACGGTCACAGCGGCATTCACGCAACTCTCGTATGCCCGTCCTACATCAACACGGGCATGTTCGACGGCGTCACGCCGCGTCTCACAGCGATGCTGGAGCCGGACTATGTGGCGGAAACTATGATAGATTCTATAAGAAAGAATGAAGTGAATTGTGTGATTCCTGGATCGGTTAGATATCTGTTACCCCTTAAATGGTAAGATAATATAATAATAAACACTAGATTAGCTGAATATAAAAATATATATTTTAAGTGATTTTTCCTTCTTAAGCGTGGAATAACACAATGTTTAAGAAAATATCTCTTAGTAATCTTTCTTCTCTCGCCGAAAAGAGAAAAACTTTTTTGAAGGATAACAATGTACCTATTATTTTTTTATCTCCCTACACCTCCGCTTACATTTCTTTAGCTGAAGCTAAAAGAAAATATAAGCTCTGTATCCTGCACACAGCAGGGTAGACAGAGGGAACCTAGTGTTAAGACACTCCGTTCGCCGTTTTTGCATTGTTGAGCCGTAGAACTCCGCGAATATGAACGCCGCACTTTACGGTACCAGAGCGAAAAAAAGGAAAATAATAAATAAAAATTTTCACTGCTATATGAAATATAAAAATTACAGAAATTTTTAATTAAAAAAAATACATATTCAATTTATTTTTTTATGTTTCAGCTTACTCCCAGCAAAAATGTGTTGGGACCTAATGTATCGTGTAATGAAGGGACCACAAACTATGATGGAATTAAAGAAAAAACCAAATAGGGCATAAACTTATAATAATTATATAAAGACATCAATATTTATTTATTTAGCAAAAACGAAATTGTTTGGAAGACTGAAAGATGGTCATTTGCCTATGTTGATAATTGTACTTTTAGGCTATGAATAATATAAACATAATGTATAATTATGAATCTTTATATTTATTTCTTTTCAAATTAATAGTATCATGAGCAACTCTATACAAGAAAAATCCATATTTTATATAGTAAAAAACCAAGTCATCAATCATCTGGGGCCAGTCGTAGCGCAGCGGCACGAAGTGTGACTGTAAAATCGACTGGTTGTGGGT
>DVQM01001617.1:0-11614 GCA_018231645.1 Heliconius ricini | reverse complement strand
TCTATTGTGTAGTTCTATTATTATCTCTTTTTTACCGATCAATTTCTTTGTCTTACTTGTGTGACATTGGCGAAGTAATTAATGCCCAACTGGCACGTTCAGAACTCTATGACCAATAAAAAAACAGAACGATAAAGTTAACTTTATATCTTCAGTTACAGCGTTTCCAACGTGCCAGTTGACCACAATTCACTTCGCAAATGTTAAAATTAAGAACACACGATGAAGACTGATCTATAAAAAATCGGTAGTTTTACACGATTACAGAAGGCATGTGAAAAAGGAGAGTCAGTAAAGAACGAAAAGTAAATACAGATTAGTTCAGTTTAGTTCAGTTCTTCATATATGGCGCTTCGAGCGTGCCAGTTGGACAAATACAGATTATAATAATCTATTAAACTGTCAAATGTCAATGTCATGTCATGCCACTTCGCGTGGAACACTACTTATCACACTAACGATCTAAACCACACAAGTGTCTATTCGAGTAACGAAGTAAAAAGCGATTTAACACTATAATTATTCAATTGACTGTACTCGCAGTATTTTGTTCGTATCCGACGTTTCGCTTTTAAGTACCGAACTTTTTTCAATACATAGACTGCTACTGGACTCGAATAGTAATATTTTATTGAAAGCTAGTATACAAAAACACTCAGTTTTATACACATATTGAAACTTAAAAAAAAAGGCACTTATGGAAGCGATACATCGTAAACAAACACCAAAACGCCGAGTACTGACCGACAGTCAAGCGAACATGGCACCTGTATGAGGACAGAGGAATGTCTATTGGCAGTGATAATTAACATTACACGATGTTCAATCTATAAACGGCGTCACTTTGAGCATAACTATGACTTGAATTATAAAGCCATGAGTACGGAACACTAATATACTTATTTTCTATGTGTATATTGACACTCGCACTGTCCCAGGTTCGAGTCCGGGACGGGTACGCGAGTGGGGACGCCATTTGCTAGCAACGTTGGTTAATATAATCATTGTAAGAGGCCGAAATCTCCTCGGATTGATATCGAGTGAGCTTGATACTCCTTCTCATATCTGCTGTAATGGCCGCCTTGTAACCGCCCTTTCGGAGCAGCGAGTCGATAGTCTGTATTTGGTCCCAACCTGGAAATTATGTAAATAATTAATCTTTTTTGGTTCTGGTCCCGCATATAGTCCAGACACTTCTTCTTTTCTTCACTTTTTTTAACGTAACTCAACGCCGCATTTAGTCTACTAGAGCGAGGAAATCCAAACAATTTATTTTCCCGATTAAGAATCGAACCCACAACCCAAACGATCTAATAGTTTGACTGTATATGCATTGGTTGCAGATCCGCCCTCGATCAGGGATTACAGTTAAAAAAAAGCCAACGCGTGGTATTGAGTTACGCCACTCAACTACGGGAAGTGGACAAGAGGTCTGCAAGAAAACACGTAATTCATATATTTTAAAGAACAGTTTGTTATCAATCACAAACAAATGGATGGCTTTCGCTAATAGGTCAAATGTATAATAAAAGTCAAATGTCAGATATTTTAAGATTATGATTTCATCTATCGAAAATACTGATTTCACGTAAATTTAGTGACCTTTAGCGTCCTCTAAATATAAACACTTAGAATATGTAAACAATATTGTAAGTTATTAGTGTAGAAATGTTTACAAATGCTTCACTTTATATATTAATCACGATTTGGTATGAGGAAAATGCAACTGTTACTAGATATTTTACTGGGAACGAAGCTTTTAAGATATCTTATTTTCTTTTAGGATTACGCTGTATCCCGTATATAGCAGCGTAGGCAGTGGAAAACTAGTGAAATGTCTCTCTGTTCTCTACTTTCCACTGGAGCTCAATTGAGGCAAAAAAAACAAGATATTTCCTAACTTAGTAACGTTCATGACAACAAAAGTAAATTTTAAGTGACGAAACTTTGTCTATTCGTGTGAAAAGACAAAATTGTGTCGTGAAAATTATAAACTGAAAAAGTTATTGCGACTAATAAAAATATTATTTATATATAGTAAATTTATGCTGGTTTAAATAAAGTCACCACTAAAAGTCCTCTGTATTTGAACAGGTGATGAAATATATATTAGCATCGTGAAAATTTAATTACAAGCAATTTACACTTATCTTGTTAACTTTGCTTCACGCTTTATCCCTAACGGGGTAGTCAGAAAGAACGGAGCGCGTTACGGTCTATTCTTATCTTGTTGTTTTATATTATATTGGCTACAATAAACTGAATTAAACGTAACGGTTGAAAAAAATACAAAAAAAAAGAAGAAGCTTTGGTTGAATAAAATAGTACTAAAGTTTAGTCCTTAAGTCGATCACAATTCGTTGATATGTTGATATCGTCGGCTTCGAAAGTTCTCAAGAGATATAAAAATCTTTATAAACGTTAAAACTATCATTTATGAGTGTACATATATTATCAGGTGTTTGCAATTTAAGCTCAATTTTGTGTTTTATTTTTGCAATTACGAAAGCTTCGTTTTCAGTTAAATAAATTGAATTTTTCTAACTAAAAATTATACAAAATAAAGAAAACACTAACCCTGTTCAGTAGCGACTTGAGGTAAGTAGGTTGCAGTGCGCTTAGATCCCCTTTCACTCACAAACTCTATACGAATCCCGTGTTTTCCCAATTTCCAATCCAAATAATGCTCAGCCTCCTCGAAATGCTGTAAAATGGACACCGAGACGGTGAGACGAGGCACTTCCTCACGAGTTATTGGTGAGAAACGGGAATCTTTTAAGGCGCTTGTTATCGCGTATTCGCGGAGACCTGCAATTAATAAGTTGTATTGTTATTTTGTTATATGATAGTATAGTACGGTCAACAAGTCGCGGCCACCCTGAAGTTAGTAGGGAGGGTAATAATCAATCGTAAAAAAATATAAAATTAAATCTGCGTAGCCACCTACAGCTAATATCAGAGCGGCCACGACTCGCCTACTGTACTGTATAGTGTTATGTTGAAAAAAAATCACATATTCAGATTAAAACTAAATAGGATTCTCTCTTACTTAATTATTCTTTGTAACACTCTTCATACAAAGGTATAAAAAAACTGATTTCTTATTATTTATGATCTGATTGTTCATAAAATATGTACTGAAGCCATTGTAGCAATGTGATGGTACGAGGAAATAAATGTAAGCGCAATGAGAGTAGGTTTAATTATCACTTGAGGAAATGAATTATTTTCTCTTATAGGTATGTATGACAAATAAAGAGAAAAGCGATGAACAAGTTGTCACATAAAAGTTGAATAAATATTAATTCAATAAAAAAATATGAAAAAATTTACCAACAACATTATGTTTTAAAACTATGATTTAAATAACAAATTTCAGAACATGGTCAATGTTCTAAAATTAAATTATTATATATATTAAATAATAAAAATCAAGTAAATTTTATTGATTTGATTTTTATTAAGTACTCTCTGTATACACTGTAAAAGAGTAATAAAAATAATATATTTTAACCACCAGCATGGAATATCATTTAATTCAAATCCATTGAGAATGATATTTCTAAGGCTTGCCTGCTATATCCATATATGTATATAATGAATTTCTATTTTTCTAGAGATAATTGTTTTTGTAATAAGATAGTAGTAATGAGCAGACTATCCAGGGCACTAAATATTAGAGTAACAGGATAAATAATGTTGATAATTATTTACTAATAAAAAACTGAGTTACTTGTGTTAAACACATTTTTCCCTAATTTCATTTTTTTATTCAATATTATAGTATTAGATTTGCAAAATTATTTTTAGTATAAAGTTTAAATTAGTAGTAATAAAAGAAATGAGTGCTAAATAAATAAAATGCTATGTGTATCCAAAATGCTATTGAAATTAGATATTTCTAGATACAGTATTAAATGATATATATTAAAACTATACATAAAGAAATTATTTTAAGGTTTGAAATAAACAAAATATATTAAGGAATAATAAATTATTACAATATTCTTAAGCATTTTAAAACTCTTTACAATTTACAGTATTACAGCCCTTCAAAATCATAATGTATGAAAGCAATTCAAAATAGACAACATTTGCATGGTTAAATGATAATATGTAAACTTCTTCATGTCATATGATTAAATTGTTCAAATTGATGGTTTGCCAATGTTTAGCTGACTGCATTATCTTTTGTCTTATTGAGATCGTCAAACAAGCAGGCAGACAGACAGTTTGGGCAGGAAAGCAAGTGTGCCATTTTTATATTAATAAGACGAGATAGACACTACTGTAGATATTTTATCAATATAAGCTATAAGTGCCTCCTTTAGTTAGATCTGTAGCTTATTTATGATTATGATTATTATTTATACTTACTATAAATACTATTGAGATTGTGGACTCACCAGTTTGGATTTTAATATTATAATATGCATATGTTTAACATATATAACCCTCACCTCTTTGTGTCAAATCTCAATTCAATAGTTTAAAAGGTAGTTCATTGCTAGAAAGCAATTTGTTAAGTTCTATGTGTACAATACATTATAAAATATAAATTAGTGTGATATTTTTTTATAAATCCAGTGTTCCAGAAATTCTTCCTTATAACTATTACATATTTTCTTGGACCCTTGTAAAAACCTCAATTCTTACAAACCTGAATGCAAATGCATGGCATTAAAGGTCCCAATACACCCACGAAGACGATGCTCTTTGCCAATCTTCCATGTAACAAAAAGGGGACTGAAAATTATAATTTCTTATAAGCAATATTATATATAGATTTAATTCTGCTAGGCATTTTTAAGATTTTATTTTAAATAGATTTAATATTATATAGATTTAAGTTTATATAGCCATTTATTGTTAAGTTAGATAGAAGAGTATGTAAACAAGTAATGTTTACAAAGAAAATTTTGTTGGTAAGATATTTTGTTTTATATGCATTTTATACCTTATTGATTAATTGCGAATATATTATTACTTTTCACAATAAAAGTATAATTTATATGTTATACTATATTTAATATAGTACTATTTTTAAATATAAAATGACTCTTAAGGTCAAATACATTTTCTATGTGTGAATCACTTCAATGACAATCACAACGAAATCTTTTGTCTTTAGATAAACCGTTTTTGAATGCTAATAAGTAGTTAATTATACACAATTTACTTATAAACAACTATACTAACTTGGTAAAGACAATAAAATACAATTTCTTTCGATAGCTGCATTATGGCATTGTTGAACTTACTATGCTTCATTGGTGAAATTAGGTGTTTGTGGGGGATCCATACTATGCAGCTGACAGTATAATACATCGAAACAAAAGTAGCACATATCAGGTAATGCAACTGACTCTTGGTAACCATTAATAGGTCGATCAACGTGGTTACTATACGAATTGTTTAATTTTTGTTTCTTTGTTCCACAACATACTGAAGACATGATGGTTGGTACCAAGTTTTAATACTAACAATAAGATAAGAAACAAAAGCGATCACACTGTGAACAAAGCAAACGAAATCAACACACATACACACTGTTACAGTAGGGTTTCCTTGCTATGCGTGTGACAACTACAAGTGCAGTGATTAGGGTAGTGTAGTGACATTTGAATTATAAACTTTACACTTCTGTTCACCAAAAAAATTATACTTTCTAATTTTTAAAGCTTCTATTATTCAAAGGTATGAACTATATTTTAGCAAAAGTTATATTATATTATGTATATTATATAATTAAATCAGTTTACACATTATATGACATATATATTTTTTTTGCTTTTACAAATTATTATTATTTTCTATTTTTGGCTATTTCAAATATTTCATATTTATACATTAAATATTATTCTATGTTTACAAAATATTTTTTGCTAAATAAGACGCAATTATCTTTTTTATATGTTATATTATAGTACACTCATATTGTATATACTGTTTAGTTTGAAAAAAAGATTATTGTCTATGTTACGATGGCTGTCATCGAGTTTTATTTTATTATTTTAGGAAAATAGGCAAAGAAGCTTTCAGTGATTGTAGAATGATGATATTTTCGTGAATCATGTACATGTTTTGTAATAATCTTATAGTTGTAAGTGAAACTGTTATATACCGGTAGTGATAACCACTTAGCGATGATAAGTAAAAAAGCTTAATAATTGACGACGATGGCGTCTGATGGAGAAATTTCGTGTACGAATGATCCTAATTTCGCCGTTATCTACTCATTTTTAAAAGTTTTCGGTAAATTGTATAGTTTAGAAGTACCTACGTTAGCTAAATTACAAGAGTTTATAGAAAACACGCAGGAAGGTGAGTTAACGGTGTCCATTTGTCACGTAAAATATAAACAAACTTTGCAAACTTGTTGTGTGAATGTTTTGTTCTTTTAGTGTTGGATCCTTTGAAAGAGCTCCACTTGAGGTTATTGCGTCGCGCTCTAAAATCTGTACAAAATAACAGATGGGAGAAGTGTCTCATCAAATTTTGTCATCAACAATCTTACCATCAAGAAGCTTGGGAAATAGAAAGGTTTACTTACAAGAAAGCTAGCACTCAAGTGAAATTGCGTATATTGAAAGTGAGTAATAATAATAGTAAAATAAATGTAAATAAAAAAATACATTGTTATTTGCTTATTATCTAATAATGATTTATTATTTTCCAATAAGGATTTTTTGTGTATAAGAAAAAAAATCTCATTAAAGTTTTTATTATCAGTGACAAGTTAATTAAAAAGAATAAAAAAACAAACAAATAAAAAAATTGTAAATATGTATTTTTTATTAAATAGAATTTAAATGTAATATATTTAAGTGTTTTTAATGAAAAAAAAATGTAAACATCAATATTATTTTACAGCTATTGTTAGAATATCAATTCACATGTCATCCTAAATTCAAATTAGCAGTGAATACAATACCATGTGAACAACTGAGATTGAATCCTTTGGGAAGGGATAAAAATGGTCATTTGTACTGGTTAGAAATTGACCATGAAGCCAATCTATGCTTGTTTAAAGAAGACCAGGATGAAGAAACATGGCAGTTGATAGCAAGGTAATTATTATTGAATATAATAAATATTACATATGATAATAAAATAATAAAAAAAATACTTGACTCATTGTTTGAATTTGAGATATTGTGTTGTGAACACACAATGCTACTATAATCTTGCTGTAAACAGGGACTTAATAATTAACTAGATACATCTATATAATAACTGCTTGATCTGTTTAGTTGAACAATATAATAATGATTACAATTTATTTTCTGTCATAGCAATAGAGAAGAACTTGTGAAAATTATAGGACAACTGAAAAGTGGGGAAGATGTGATACCTATAGTACCATCTAACGCAAAAGAAGATGATTCAAGTAGTGCTGAAATACTCCCTCAAGAGGAGGCTACAGAAGTAAGAACTTTATTAATTAAGTTTTATATGACATTAATAACATCTCTAAGCTAAAACATGGCCATTACATTTGTTTGCCATTATTTAGGAAACATTTATTTCTAATAAGTATTATTATTGTATTTTGATGTATAAGTAAATGTAATGAAATTTATAATAAAAAAAATGAAAGATCGAAAAAATGAGAAATTGCAGCAGTCCATGTCCATCTTATCTATTGCTTATATGTGTAAAAATATATATATAGGAAAAATGTTAATACTTACCAAAATATATACATTTTGCATAACATCATCATATTTTAATATAATTAAATTTATATAATTTTGAGTATATCTTTCTTTGAATAATATTTTAGCCTATCAAGTCATCTGATGTGGAAGAGGATAATGAAGAAGAGTTCCTAAGTCCAGAATCTGAGTCTGAACACGAAAGTGATGACCAGAAAGAACAAACTAACGTAGAGGAAGCCCCAGGGAGTAAGCCTGAAGAATTAGAAGAAACAAAAGAAGTTGTAGATAATGTAGAAAGTAATGAAGATAAACTGTTAGAATGTAAGAGTATAGAAAAAGACGTTGAAACTAGTGATAAGGATGGAGAAAAAACAGAAAAAGTTGAGGACACAAAAGCTGATGAAGAAGATGTAAATAATACAGAAAAAGATGAATCTGTTAGTGAAGAAATTGAAGAACCTCTTTTAATCGTAACTGGTGAAGGGAATGGGGAAGAATGTGAAAGCGGTTATTTCTTTGGTGAAGAAATATCTGAGCCGTTGATGTTCTTTTACGGTGAGGGCAATGGTGTTGATAATGACACTGGAAATCCCGACGCAATACAAGAAGCTGAAAATGATAAAGTTAATGATGAAACAAAAAGTGAGGAGGAAAATCCACCAGAAGAATGTAATGGTGAAAATCACGATGTGTCAAACTCTACACGTAAAACTAAAATAAGTAAAAGTGTTAAGTTAAAAGGTAAAATGGTTATTAAGAGGTCACATAAAAAACAATCTAGTGATAGTGTGGAAAATATTAAATCTGTTAGTAAAAAACATTGTATACGGGACTTGGATAAATCTAATGGGTCTAATTCTAATGCTCATAACGAAAGTGATTCTAGACAGGATACCAGTATTAATGACAAAAGCGCCACAGATAATGAAAATGTAAATAGAACTAAAAAGAAAGTTAGGAATAGAGTAAAGAAAAAACAAGTCTTGCGTAAAGTTACTACTAAAAAAGATTCTAATGCTACTAAAGAAGCATTAAATTCTGTATCTGATTCTGAAATTTGTCAAAATAGTAAAGCCAGTATTATAGAAAAGAGGAAAAGTAGTCTTTCTTCAGAACAAGACGAAGGTAACCGTGAACTTGAAGGAGAAAAGACGCCAGAGAAAGAAATAAAGGCAGAAGATGATCTGCCATCCAAAAAACTACGCTTAGAACCCGCCACACAATTAGATGATCCACATTCCAAAGAAACAGATGACAATAAAGATGACGCCGATTCAAGTGATGACAATAAAAATAGTGACAATATTGATAATAATGAAAACATTGAAAATAATGAGAATGTTGAAAACAATGAGCACAATGAACATAATAACGATGAAGACGATGAAAACCAGGAGGACAATGAAAATAATGAGAACAATGAAAATAACGAAAATGAAAATGCCAACACAAATGTTCAAAATGATGCTATTTTAAAAAGAAAAAAAATTAAAGTTAGAAAAGGTAGATACAAAGCTAAGAAAATCTTACAAAAACCAGACAATGAATCTAATGACAATGATGAAATCAAAAAAGAAAGCAAAGCAGTGAAGCGGTCGTTGTTAAATTCGAATGCTAGTGATAAAAATAATGAATCTCAAAGCGAAAGCGAGGAAGATGAGCCTATGACCAGTGGAAAAAGGTTAAAAATTAAACCTAAGAAAATCAACACTTCGACCAGGTAATGAGTTAATTTAAATTCTCCTTTTAATATTATATTTTCTAAATGGCAAATTATATTTAATCCCCGCTCTGTTAGAAAGTGCGGAATTGAGTTCCGATTCTCAACACACAATGTCCCGAATATCAGACATCGCTTCGAGAATGGAAAATGACCCATTAGAACTGTTATAGTGTCATATTAAAATTTTGAAAAATTAAGCAGATAGTATTATTGTTTTTATAATAATATATAATAATAAAGTAGGTAAAAAATATATATGTATGTTTACTTGTTTATAGGAAAAAAGTTGAAGCCAAACACATGACAAAAAGTTCGAGTGAATCTGAAGAGGAAACACTGAATAATTTAGGTATTTGTAAATTTATATAATTTACACAAGTTAAACGCAACAGTTGTGGGCTTGGAGTTGGTACTTAGACGACTATTCATTATCCTCTTCTGTTAAGTACGTAGTTGAGTTCCATCATTCAACACAGCATATTGGAACATGTCTTAAATCTGAGTGAGAACTTGAGAATGGAGTATCATGATACAAAGTTCCTTCTCTCTATTTTACTATATGCAGGATAAAGTGTGAAGCTGAAAAAAAAGTATTTAAATAATTTAAAAAAATGTCATGTTTACTCATATTTTTTTTTGTTATTTTATTCTACGAGTTTCAAGAATTCTTTGCATTGTAAGAATAAAAAAATGCCAATACTACTTTAATGTTACAATCATTATATAAGTAACAATAATATAGAATATCTGTATATAACTTTATCTTCAACTATTTTTCAAAAAGGTAAAAAATCATCAAAGAAACCAACAAAAAAGAAATTTAAAGCTAAAGATAAACAAAACACATCCAAAAACCAATCGGACGACGAAACGACGCCGGTGCGACAATCTCGTCGCATCGCACAAATGAAGATAAAGGAAGAAGCAGAGAGAAGACACCAAGAAGAAGTTGCCTTGAGGGAACTTAAAATGATACATAAGAAGAAAGTGAGTAGTTGATCTTTAATGTCTTGTCCGCGTTAAACAAAGCAATCCGGTGTTGAGACGCCGCCGAGAAATATAGATAAGACATTTTCAGTTGAAAATTGGTTTTCAGATATTTTCAGTTGAAAATGATACATAAGCCGTAAGTGAGTAGATTCTTCATTATTTTTTACTTTACAACATATAGCATTCATCAAAAACCGTGTTCTTCACACAGTGAACAGTTTCTACTTATAGTAAGTAGGCCGGGAGTACCTACTTAGAGACAAGACGCTGAGACGCGTTAGTATGACAATTCTGTCGCGTCACTTAAAGAAAGTAAGTTGAATTATTTATATTTGATTAATTTCACGCACATGGTACAGGTGCGAGTAGCTAGTGTTAATACATTCCGATTTCCGACACTTTAATTGCATATAAAAATACAATGAAGGAAGAAGCTTAGAGAAGACACCACAAAAATTCGCATTGAAGAAACTGAAAATTATACACATGTAAATCTTTGAAATTATTTTTTAAAGGTAAAATTAAACTAGTTTCGAGGACATTCTCATACAAACACACTTAAATTTAAAATTTATGTAATTCATATTCAATTACATAATTTTTTCAAAAACATCTTTGTCAGCTTCACGCTGTATCCCGCACACAGCAGGGTAGGCAGATGGAACCCAGTGTTAAAATACTCCGTTCCCCATTTTCCGCCAAGCTCTGGAAGCATTACGTGTTGAAAGGCAGAACTCAACGCCGCGCTTTGCCACGACATCAGATCGAAGAAATGAAAATATAAATAAACATTTCATATCCTCGAGTGGGGTTGAACCCACAACCACTAGATTTTACAGACACACTTCGTGGCCTGATAACTTTGTTATTTTGTTAATATATTATTATAATACATGCACAGAGTAAAGACGACGAAGAGGAATGGAAAGCGAGCGCGGCCAGCAGCTCCGACTCAGAAAAAAAGAAACCCAAGAAAATGAACAAATGGCGGGCGTCCGACTCCACTGGGCCCGACCAGGACTCGGACTCAGATGAACCGCTCTTTGAACATCACGATGAACCCGATTGTAAGTATTAAGGTAGTAAACATAATACTACACTGTATAACCACAGAGATTTTGCCAAGTGATTTTTTTCCAATAAAATAAATAATAAAATTATCCTCATAAAATAAAACTTTGAAAATGAGGCCAGTCGTGGCGCAGTGGCACAAAGTGTGACTGTAAAACCGACTGGTTAT
>DVQM01001616.1:0-11616 GCA_018231645.1 Heliconius ricini | reverse complement strand
TGTCTATCTATGACGGTTCATGAGATGCGTCCTGGTGACAGACAGGCAAACAGACGGAGAGATGGACAACAAAGTCTTTGTAATATGGTCCCCTTTCACTATTTGGGTATGAAACGCTAATACTGGCTATTGGTCGGAGGAACGGCATGCTAGACATTGCCTTACTAGTCTGGATAGTCGGGTCCACGATATGTTTCGATGCCACAACGAGTGGGAACTGAACCCATAACCGTCGTGTTTTCAGTCAAGCAATTTAAACTGCCCGACGGCCTCAATTAATAATAAATAAATAATTTAGATTTAATATATTGCGTCATCAAATTAATGACGTAATTAATATTTCACATAGCTATTGTTCCAGCGACCTTAATCTTTTATTTTTAATAATTGAATAGAATTATTAAGAATAGAAAATTGTTTCTTATTTTTTGACATAACTGACAGTGTTATTGTTAAGTCGATGGGTGGAGGTTCAGTCTCTAGTGGTTATATGTAAAAAATATTTTATATTCTAGGTGGCAACACAAAGCGCGGCGTTAAGTTCCGCTAATGTCTTTGCAATAGCATGTGAGAATATTTTTCACATTTTTAAAGTGTTTATTCTACACTTATGAAAGAAAAATACTTAATAAGAGGCTTATAAAAAGAGGCCAGTCGTCGCGCAGGAGCACAAAGTATGACTGTAAATGGTTGTGGGTTCGAACCCCTCTCGTGGACGCCTCTTGGAGGTCTCAAAGTTCAAGTCCAAGCGCTCTGACCCCAAAAACCGTTCTTGTTAGCATTAAATTCTATGTGATCATCTTTGGTTAGTAAAAATTTGTAAAAATCTCCCTATAGAGACAGCTTAGTGATCAGAGTGCCCGGACATTAGACAAGAGGAATAGGTTCAAATTAATACAATTTTTATACGTTTTCTAAATAAATATTTTTCTTTCTAAGCGTGTGTGAAATCAACAAGTAACAAATTTACCTCAAATACAGCGGCTCTTGATAATATCGTTCCTCTCGACCGACATCTTTCATATACTCTCTTTTCTTTACTTTCCTTCTCTATAGAATTCATTCTCATCACCATTTGTCTAACTCTCCCTTTTACTACATCTCCTAAATCTAGTTCCGCCAGCGACTTAGCCCTCCTTTCTTCATTAAACTTCTTAAATTTGATATCAAAAACGTTTTCATTATTATCATTTGTTTCTTTAGAATGTAATTCAGCTAATGATTTTGTTCTATTATAGCTATATAATGAATTTTCTTTTAATACTTCATTAGTTTTATCTTCTGCAGATACAGCTTCTGATTTTATTAATTTATCTTTTAATTTTTCCCTTTCGTCTTTTTCATTTATTTTTGTTGTTTTCATTTCCGTTTTATTTATTTTTATTTCTTCTGTTTTGACTATTTCATCAAAATTAATGTTTGATTTAGTTTCTATACTTCTTAATCGTTGTAGAACAGAGGAGTGCACTCTATTATATACGGAGTAATAATCAAATGAATTTCCACCATTTTTAATATCATTGAATATTTCACGTTCTTTGAATTTTTTATTTAATTTTAGAACTTCATCAACTATTATAGGTTTTGTATTGTCATTTTGTACATTTTGGTCATATGTATCTTTTTCAAGCTTTTCTGGTTCATTTCTCTGTAAACATATGTTTTATAAACAAAACTATATAGTTAAATAAAACAAAATAAAAATTAGTAAATAAAAATAGTATATTAAGATTATTTTATTTTTTATTAAGTATAGTAAAGTATAGGTCATGATAATATAGAAAATATCTGACTCACAAAAGTTTTAGTAAAATTTTCATTTCATTTCTCTAATATGCCTGGAGAAATTGGAACGTCAAATCGTCTTAAATAAGTTTGGAAAATATAAAATATATTTTTAAGAATGCTTTTGAAATTTTATGTGTATCAAAATTAAAAACCTTACCTCAAAAATAGCTACTTTAGAAATAACTGACACATTCTTTGGTATATCATCTTCTGTTTTTTCTATCTTAACTTCCCTTGAGTCTAGTCGACTGATAATTCTGTTTACTTTACCTTTTAAAATAATTATATCTTCCTCCTCTAAATCATTAATATTTTTAACTTGAGATGAAATTAAAGATTTACTATTAACGTTCACTATTGTGTTATCTGTTTCTGGGTAAGGTTTCATATTATTATTTACGTTAATCTTTTTAGTGTTCTTACTTACATTACTTTCTTTTATAGAATTTTCAGTTTTTCTTATAGTTTCTATTATCATTTCTTTTTGAACAATACTTGATTCTTTATTTTCAATTTTAGAATTATTTTTATTTATTTCTACAGCTCCGTGTTGGCTTATATTTTCAATCTGAATTTTGTCATCTTTGGTTGTCTTTTCGATAGTTTCTTTACTTTCAATTTTACTCCAGTTGTTATTTTCTTCACTATTATCAATTATAGAAGTGCTAATAGTTTCAATGGATTGAATTCCCTGTACAGTTCTGAGTTCAGCTGATTCTTGCTTATCAAAAGCAAAATTGATTTGGCTCTCATTAGATGAAATAGAAATTAATTCACTTTTGCCTATTTTCATATTAGAATCAATATTCTTTTCTTTAGTTTCTTCTTTATTAAAATCTTTATTATTGACTAAATTTTCAAAAACATCAGAAGCAATTTTTAATTCCTTTATTTTAAGTTCTTGATCTTCGCTTAAACTTTGCTTATTAGAAACTTTAGATTTTAAATCAGTTGAAGTATTATCATATTCAGGACTGGTCAAAGTTTCAATTACTTTGGTTGTTATGCTATTTTGGACTTGTACATCAGTCATTGAAATTTCAGTTGTTTGGTTATTACTTTCGTCAGAATGTTTACTGATAAGATTTAAGTTTAAGGTTGATAAATTTTCAGATTGTGATAAGATGCTTTCTGATTCAGAATTTACTAAAATACTCTTTTCACTTGTTAGAGTATCTATATTTTGACTCACTTCTTTAGATTCAGCAAAAGTTAGTAAACTTGAATTGTTTAAATTAATAGCAATATTAGACTTAATTTTGCTTGTTGTGGTAGCTGATAACTCATTTTCTTGTTTTACTTTTACAATTTGGTCATTTGTTAACTTATCCTCATTAATATGCGAATTTGCAGTACTTTTTTGTTCATTAGTTGACAATTTTCTGGTTGTATTTTGTGATATGTTATTTTTTTCAACTTCTTCACTTGTTGCAGTAAAAGAAGGTTTAGAAATTCCAACATCTACTTTCTGACCTGATAGTTTATCAATAATATTTGTTTTTCCTGGAAGTTTATTTAAAGATGTTGAGCTCAGTTTTGACTCTACTTTATCCATCATACGCGATTTTATAGGAATTTTACACTTAGGTGTTTCAGATTTGTTTTCTGATTTTACTCCAATTACTTCTCTAGAGGAAATATTATTATGTACAGTTTCTACACTTTCTTGATGTTTGATAGTTTTAATTACTGAGCTAATTTCAAGCGACTCTATTTTATTGTCTGTAATAGATTCAGATCTATTTATTACATTACTTTCGGATCTTTTTCTATTTTGAACCTTCGTAGATTCTAAATCCTTTACAATAATTGATTTTGCTTGGACAGGTATTTTAGAGTCATCAATAGAATTACATTTTTTGAGAGAACTTCGTCTGATACCCGGTACTAATATATCTTGTTCACTCTTACGTTTTAGTAACGGTATTTTACTTTTAACTTTTTCTAAATTAGATTCTTGTTTTAATGTTTCAACATTTTCATCATACGCATGAATTATTTCTTCAAATATAGAATCGACTATCTCAGCGTCTCTTAAGCTTTCTGGCGTGGGAATGCTAACATCAGTGGCATTATCTTTAATTTCTTCATATATTTTGTCAAATTCATCGTCTAGTTTCTGAGAATCTTCTTTCTTTTCTTCTCCATTCTGTTGTATCTTCTGTGCGTTTTGTCTAACTTCTTTAAGTCTTGGTATTGAAGATCTCACTTTGATACCAAGGATAGGCTGGAAAATTATAACAGATTCAATTATTTCTTGTATTCTAATTTATACTTATAATACTATCTTAACGAAAAATGCGATGGCTGTAAAGTGTAACTGTTTTAATAACTTAAATGTTTTTAAATTTTATTATTGAAAAATCTGACATTGAGCTTTTTTGCAATTATATATCTACTATTTGATCTTGTTCCAGAGAAAATATATTATTATTTCTACTAACCTCGTGAACAGCTTTCTCATGTGCAGATAGTTCTTCTCTATTAATTCTGTCAGCGGCTTGCTTGAAATTAAGCTTTGGTATCCTGGTTTGCTTTGGGTTGTTATTTACACCATCATTTTCCCCTTCAAAATGAAATAAATACCACAACAATTTTTAATATTATTTTATTATTATTATACAAACTGGCTGGCTGAGCTTAGGAGCGCATATTTACAAGAGTGTGACTGTCACGCAACGGTTATGGGTTCGATCTCCACTCGAAAGTATAAATTATTATTATTTATTATTTTTCTACGCTCTGGCACGAAGCCACTTAACACGTAATGCCTTGAAAAAATCGGCGAAAAGGGGAAACCGGATTGTTTTGACACTAGGTTCCCTCTGCCTAGCCTGCTGTGCCAGGTACAGCGTGAAGCTGAATAATAATAGTAAAGTTCAGTGTTTGATTGTGTTTATTTGATGATTACGGGTTCGATTGCCTCTCGGTGGACTAAATTATTTTCATGTCAGACGTTCTCAAACTAGTTTTGTTGTATAAAATATCAATTTTTACCTTTTTCGCTACCACTTGTGTAAGTCGCCTCTTCTTTGGTTACAGATACTACTACTATTTTATTGTCATCAGCGTTTGAGTCCTTAATTTCTGTTGTTTTTACGATTATTTTATCCTAAAACAAAATTAAAAAAAAATCATACTCCGGAATTTTGTCAATCCGTTTTAGACAATTATATATATTTTTTTATCAATTATGATCCTCACGAACACGAAAATATGACATTTCTATGATTCTGTCATACAGTTACCGGTAATTCTTATTCAATTTTATATGAACTATTTTCCCTTACCCGTATGAAATATACATGAAAACAGCAAGGAGTTGTGTATGAACCAGAACATAGTAAGAACCTAATGCTGAACCCAATTGGAGATATCGCGTTGTTGTCTGGATGAAAATAAACAATTGAATCACTCTCCCGAGTGAGAATTGAACCCACAGTCATAGCGCCTCCTGTCACAAACTGTTCCACTGTGACACAGTGACCATTGTACAACATTTATTTATTATTTCTAAATCACAATATCACTAATATTAGGTTATTTGCTATTTAAAGTTGTTTATCGATATTATTAATGAGATAAGACAGATTATGACAATAATGACATTCTATTAAATTTATTATTATGTGTATTTAAAATTTTCCATATAATTTTTGTTAGCTTCACGCTACAAGCATACATCAATGTAGGTGGTTAAAAGGGGAAGGTAAAAGGGAAAAAAAATAAAGTCTTTGGACAATCCGTTCACCACGCACCGCCTTATTTTAGGAACAGTGCATGTTGAGTGCTGAAACTCAACGTAGTGTATATCATTATATCATTCCCCTGAGCGGGAATCGGACCCACAAATTTTTAAGGAAAAAAAGAAACGTTTATAATATTACTTGGTTTTTCGTCCGTCCGTCTGTCTATCTGTCAAGAGCCTTTATCTCAGGAACGCTTGGAGATATCGAGTTGAAATTCAAACTATATACTCAAATCTACAACCTCTTGATTTCCTGAAAAATTGTATTTTTATATATACTTAAAAAATATATGGCTGTTTATATTCCAAAAAACGCCAAATCAAAATTAATAGGGTACTTCCGGTTAACCAAGAACTATGAAATTAGGCAGCTAGCATCTATAGGTTATACAAGTTAGAAAAAAATCTGTAAACTATATATTGTGGTTAAATCCTAAAAATAATAACCTTAAATGGGGAAAAATTGGTATTAAAGTCACTAATTCAGGTGAGGTATCAGATGAAAGAGCTCTGGCTAAGCTAAGGTTGGATTTCAGAAAAAGTTATTTTAAATCGTTATTTTTTTGTTTCATATCCTATCTTCATAAGAACATAGGTAAAAAAAACTATATATAAACCAAAAAATAAATCATTTATTCCAAATTATTTCTTGTATCCATATTCAAAGACTTGAACTTGTGAAACAACACTTTTACCGGGCATTGTCTGCTTTTTAAACAAATGTTGAAATCTTACCGAGACGTTCTCAGAAACTATCACTTTTTGGACTTTCAAATCTTCTTTGGTCAAAGTGGTCTCTTCTTTGGTTACAGTTAGTACTGGAGAATATACCGCATCGTCTGCGTCACCTCTTCCTACATCATTTAGATTACCTCTTAGTTCTTGATTTTTTGGTACGTTTGATTCTATTTCTTGTTTGGATTCGGACATCTTTGATCTGGAATGTATAATTAACGGGTTATTTAATATTTTTTATGATCAGAAATTAAACTCCAAATTTATCCAAAAGGAAATATCTGAGTTTTCTTAAGTCTAAATTTTTATCTGCCATCTTACCATTTGGACCATTGATCATTTATAATTTAATGCTAAACATTTAGAAATTACCACAATATTTGAGACAAAATGAAAAAAAAAGAAGACATTCAGATAAAAAAAAACTTTATGTATTGTGCGGGCGTCGCGTCGTCAGTAATTTAATTTTCTGTATCTTTATATATCTCATTCATCTTCACTATAAATTTTCATCCTGTTCCAGGATATTTTGTTGAGTGGCACTGGACGCCAGTGATTTAGTTTTGAGAAATTATTTCTTTCAGCGTATTGGAACTCACCGCCCTACGAGCCGAGTAATGCTAATTTAGTAAAGTTACTATCTAAGAGCCGAGTAATGAAAATAATTTAAACATGAAATATCCGTCTGAGTGGAACCAAAACCTCAGCCATTCCATTGACAAATTAAATGGCACCCCAGAATAAAATTTGGTTCTCTCAAGAAAATCAATTTATGATAAATCTTTACCTTGTAAGCCGCATATAGCAGTGTAAACAAAGGGGAACCTAATATTCAGTTGCTTATGAAGTAGTATAAGTAGGCAGTAGTTCAGGCACTCCGTTTCCCAAGCACCGTCCAATATTGTGTGGCAAAACTTAATGCCGCGCTTTGCCTTATAAGTAATAAAAACAATAGCCTCACCCAAATGAACTTACAACCGTCAAGTTTATAGTCGACACTGTGCCGCTGCGCCACGACGGCCTCACGATTTACTATTACAAAAATGGTTATTAAATACTCATGTTAATAATACTTACGTATCGATGAAAAATTTCAATAGTACACTGTGACCAATATCTGCCATATAATTAGGTGTTAACTCCAACGATAAGCTATCATTGAGAATGCACTCGATAAGTAACGTTTATCTAAGTCGTGTGTGGATGGGTGACCGTTTTGTGATTGGTCACTCTTGTCTTTGTTTTAAAGGAAAATAAAAGTAAGGTTAGGTTAGAAGAAATAGAATTGATGTTTTGATTTTTTTGGAATTACAAAAGTAGTAGAAATATATATTTTTTTGGCCAAATGCTGGAGAGTCCGATATATTTACAGACAAAAGAAATATTAAGGTTATGTAATTTTTCGTTAACTTTACTCTGTATCTCTATGAGAGGAAACCTAGTGTTACGTACAAATCTCGAAATATTGGTGGTAAACAAATGAAATATAATATAGCTAACTACTTAGTTGTAGGTAGTGACAAAGAAAAAACTCATTGAAGAACAAGTAAATCGTTCGCACTGCTATATTTTTTTCATATTACAGAAATTTTACTTTAAAATTTACCGAAATGTTGATATATGTATGCATTTTTAAAACAATCTCTGTTTAAACACAGTCACTATACGCGGCGTTGAGTTCCAATACTCAAAAGGAACTTTATAATAGGTTGGCTGTTGCGTGTTGATCGGTGTGTAATCTTAACAATAGGTTCCCTCTATCGACTCTGCTGTACAAGTGAAGCTGCTTTATAAAGAAAAACACTTTCATACCAAAACTAATTTTAAAAAACTTCAATTTTTGATAAAAGACAAACGGCTTAGAGGAAAATCGCGAAAATACTGATATTTTATACATTTTATCTGAAAATGATAAAAACAATGATAACTATTGATTAGTGATATTATCACCAATCAATAGTTATGTTGACTGCTTTATGACTCAGTCCTAATGTCTTCATAGTGGTTTTGGGTTTCAATACAGGAATATTTATATTGATGAAATAATTGAGATGAATAAAGAAACAGTCGAGGAAATAAAGTATTTAATATTATCATTTTTTCGCTCTGGCAACGAGCCAACGTGCAACCTTGAGTTGCGCCACTCACCAAGTCAATATTAATTGCGTCCAAAATTGGAAGACGGAGTGTTTGAACACTTGGTTCCCAGAGGCAGTCCTCTCTGCCTACCCTGATATACGTGGGATACAGCGTAAAGCAAAAAAAAAAACAAATAAAAATATATAATGTGCTTATTTAATATCCTGTCATAGATTAAACATCACAAATGACATCACACGATACGGTAATGATACGGAACCATCCACCACGAGTTGAATTTCAATTTACAAAGAATGGCTGCCTGTTGAATCATTGTGCTAGGTTTATATGAATAAACTTTTATATAGCAAAAATATATGTTGCTTATAACTTCACGCTATATACTGCAAATAGCAAAGTAGGCAGAGGGAACCTGGGAACCAAGTGTTAGGACACCCCGTTCCCCTAGTGCAAAAAGCCTCACCGACTAGTTCTCGAGTGCGTGATGAGTGGTAGATCACCGCCCTTTGTTTTGTCACCAGATTGAGGAAATAATTAATTAACCAAATTTACCGATCCTTCCTTCTTTCTGAATGGGAATCAAACCTTGTGGGTTCTGCCTCATTTACAGGCACAAGCTTGCACCACTGCGCCACGATTGCCCACAATTAATTTATTATTTTAATAAAATATCCAAACGTATTATAAATATGACAAAAATAGTAGAAGTTTATTTCTAGAACAAGTGTGGAAGTAGTATGTACAGTGGTATCTCCATAAATGAACTATACAATATAAATATATTTTTTCAGTTCTAATCAGAAGTTCCCAAGATTAGCGCGTTTAAACAGACTCTTCAGCTTCTGTTATGTGCGGTAACAAAACAATTTAAATTTTCTAACGTCATGTAAACTAAGCTGAAAACCATTTCTATTATACTAACCCTCTAACCCCGATCTTTGGGCAAAGAATAAAATGTAAGATGCGATAACTTTTGATTTTTTAAATTGAAAGTCTACGCGCATTTTTTTGTTTTTAGAAATCAGAGTACATTTTACATTTTCCACTTAATCTTCCAGACATTGTGTATGGCTAGGACCATATTTTATCTTTTAACTGGGGCGAGAAAGTGAAAATAATTCTCTTCTCTGAATGGGATGTGAAGCTACAATCGCCGCGTTTACAGTCATACGTTGTGCCCCTGTTTCGTTGCAATGCAGGTTTCGAGTTACTATTGCATATTTTCTAGAATAATTAAATATAAACTTTTTGAGCCTAGCCGTGGCGCAGCGGGATTAGCGAGCGACTGTATATGCGACTGATGTGGGTTTGATTTATACTCGGGAATATGAAATATATGCTTTTTTATTTCTTCACTCTTGTAACAAAGGAAAGCGTGGCGTTAAGTACCGCTACTGAACGCGTTATGCATGCAGAATTAGGCGTAAAGTAGGAAATGGAAATGTCTCAATGGCAACGGAGTGTCTTATCACTAGGTGAGAGTCTTAACATTAGGGATACACTGTGGGAGTCAACCACAGAACCATCGTTTTCCCTACCGCACTACGATGACTTAAAGATTTTTTTGTTGTACAAATATGAGATTATCGACGATATTACATCGAAGCGCAGCAGGACATCATCTGACTGTAAACGCGACGTTTGTGGACACTATTCTCTCTCCAGGAAATAAATAATTCTCATTTCTTAGCCGAGGTAACATGCCCCTCAATTCAACAGGCAAAGTCTCGAAAATTGGACGGGAAGTGTGAAGTGTCATAAAAGTAGGTTCCCTTTATCTACAATGTATGTGTTGGGTACAACATGGAACAAAAACACATGTATGTGCGGGGTACAGCATGGAAAAAAAACACACACACACAGGCAAGCAATTTTTTATTTATTACAAAATAATAGTTCGTATACAAATGGTACATTAATGCCTACGAGCATTTGCCACATCTACAAATTATTCTATCCCCCCACCGCTCAATGATCCAATGTCTGCCGGTGACGGGTCCAAGTTGGGTTGTCCTTTAATGGCCCCCCATTTCTTATATCGAGATCTAATCATTTAGATTTTTTTTACTTAAAAAAAAACTTAAATCAGCTTCACGCTGTATTCGGCTTACAGCAGGATAGGCTCACTTTCCGCCGAAATTTTGTCGCACTTCGGACTTCACTGATACCAGTAAATTGAAAAAATGTGTGTATATCTATAATATTTTCCTGATTAGCCCTGCTTAGAAGTGATCTATTTTTTATAGCAGGGAAATGCATTCCCCCAAGTTTGGATCGAGCCCAAAGCCTGTTAGGTTTACAGTGGCACGATTTTGCCCCTGCTCCAAGACTAGCCTCAAATATAAATTATCATAATAAAATGAGTATTAACCGAAACGTGGGGGTCGATCGTGACGCCTTATTAAATACCTCACAAGCCAGTGTAAAGTGACCATGAGATTGTATTTAGATGGATACACTGCTTCAGTTCTTTTTTATTAATTCACCGTATTCATGTAATAAAACAATTATCTTATGAAAGGTTAGCATTACAGAAAAATAATAAAAGAAATGTGAATGCCGTGGAGACGTGAAAGATCTATTCATAGGGTGTGTGGAGTCAGTTTAGATGACCTAATACGCAATGACTAGATTCATAGAATGACGTAACTAATAGTGAGGATAATCACAATGAGAATGAAGAAAACAGAGCGAGTAAATGAAAATATTTCACTGTCTCTGGATGGAATTCAACCTACAAGTACTACGCTTATTGTCAACTATTACTGTATCCTGCAAATAGCTGGATATTCAGAGAGAACATAAGAACTTAATGTAAAGTTACTTCAATCCCCATTTGACACCTCTGTGCCTCACTTCCCGCCGAATTCTCGAAGAATTGCGGGTTGAGTCGCAGAACTCAATGTCGCATTTTGGCTCGTTACAAGAGCAAGAAAATAAAAATATTATAAGTTTGATTCCCTCAAGTGGAAATTGAACCCACATTCGCACGTCACGCTTTCAGTGACTCTGCGCCACGATGACCTCATTAAAAGTACTATAATACGAGTGCATATATTGTAACGGAATTAAGTACATTTTTAACAAATAGTCGTTTAAATATAAATATATATGAAATGGACTTCATATCAGGGATACCAACGCGTAGAAGGAACGCCTCTTATTGAATATCTCAGATGTTTCGTGCCGACACATACATTAGGGGAACCATAAGTTTAGAAAATGATGGATACACCTAAGTTATA
>DVQM01001615.1:0-11617 GCA_018231645.1 Heliconius ricini | reverse complement strand
TGGGGATCAAACCCACAACCAGTCGGTTTTACAGTCACACTTTGTGCCACTGTGCTACGACTGGCCTCTAAATATATATATAATATATACATAGAATTAAAATATTAAGGTTCAGATTTTAAAGTGTATTTATTGTATGTTTTAAAGTATTTTACCAATAAGGATTAATATAAAATTAAGCGTATTGGTATTGGTATATTAAAATATCCTTCCTTGGTACATATGATTTTATGAAGGTATAGGTTTACAAACAACGAATTCTTTACAAAATTTAAAGTTTTATTTTTTTAAATTTTTTTTAATTAATTAAATATCTTTCTATATACTAAATGCTAAACTAAAACTATCAATATTTCTAATCGACTTAGTAGAGGATTTATATCCAAATTCATAATATTGCCTACCTCTGACGCCGACAATCTTTATTCTTCGACAAAATTAAATTCAATAAATTATTCCTTAAAAAAAAAAATGTTCACGCTGTATGTCATATAGTAGGATAAGCAGAAAAAAATTAGTACTAAAACAGTACACTGACAAAAAATATTAAAGTTACTCCAAAAAACACCTTCAATAGAAGTAAAATAAAATAATAAAAATGACGTCTGCGCTTCCACCAAATATACCCAAAATTAATCTAAAACCAATATGCAATAATTTGGTGCGATATGGTAGCCACTACCTTCGAGTGAATGCTACCCGAGTACGAGCGGACCGGTTGCACCGGAAGTGCTGCCGGCGTCATTGTTCAAACTTCCTCCACCTTGCCCTGTGTCGGTGGAATATGAATATGTGGGTTTATCAATATTAGGATTTTCGATTTGACAGGTGAGATCTTTTGGGTTTAATCGTATATTTATTAGCAGAGGGAACTTGGGAACCTAATGTTACACAATTTTCAGCGAATTCTGGAGACATTACGTGTTGAGTGTTAGAACTTGTAATTACCTGTAACATGTACTTTTGTCAATATGAACTCAGTATTTTTTTAAACGGTGCTGAATTTCACTACTCAATTGTGGCGGAATGTCAAAAACGGAGTGTCTTAAAGGGTTCCCTCTATCTATCCTGTTAAGGTGTATCTTATCCAGAGTAAAAAAAATAACAACATATTCTCCATACTTTTATAATGTTGAAAGTTTTTTCAGAGCAAATTCTTTCATTACATCGAATCAAATTAAGAGATGCCATAAAACATTTTCTATTATCTAAAGTCAAAAAGTTTATATGACTTTTTGGTATTACCGGCTATAAAAAATAGGTTATTATGGCACAGTGGTACTGCGTCTGAGTGTAAACTAGATGACTATAGATTCGATTCAAACTAAGAGGAATAAAATACTCTCCATTTCACTACTACATTTCTTCGATGATAACAAGATAAAGGATAGCTTAGAGTGCTCGAACTGCGTAATACCCAGTCACAAGCTCTTCGTGATGGTGACCGGTGCTTACCTCCCCCCTTAGCCAATCACGTCGATCTGGCGCCTGAGGCTTTTGGGACACGTCACTTTATTGGGACCTATCTATCGGGGGACTATTGTAAGACCAGGCGGACATCTATTATTTTCGTTCAACATCACACTAAAATCTATTCTCTAGTCCTAATGTAGATTTCCATATTTTCATAGCTCTAAATCTGTCTATTTCTGCCCAATTGTCAAACTCAGGGGTGGATTCTGGCTGCTAAACATTTTTAGGGGTCTCTAAGCAAGCTTTCCAAAACTGGGATCGGGTTCTTTTCATTTTGAGATTCTCAAGAAATGTAATAATTAACATGATATTAGTATTTAGGAAGTTATATTTGGGAAGTATGTTTAGTGAAGATGGAAGATACGAGATGGATGAGGAAAATCGTATTGCTGCCGGTAAAAGGGTTAACGGAGCTTTAGCAGCATTGACGAGACGTCGAGACGTCGGCACAGCTGTGCGTTTTGCCGTATACAATGCAGTGTTGGTACCGATGCTGTTATACGAAACGTGGGTTACAAAAGATTTACAGAAGAAGAATGAAAGAAAGATGAATGCCGTGGAGTTGTGATCTCAAATCGAAAAAATACACAGAATAGCAGATACCAGCAAGGATGTCACGGTGAGAATGAAGAAGAACGTGCTCTGCTGTTGTGGGCACGTGAAACGAATGAGTGATAAAAGAATGGCAAAAAAGATTTAAGTGAATGATAAGAAAGGTAAGGGTAAACCTCGGTTGACCTTAGAAAACACCGATAATGGAGGAAGGTCACGTAAAAGCCATGAGGATTCTCCAGAGGGTGTGAAGCAAAGTTAAGTTAAGTTAACATTATATTTTTATCAAACTATATAATATTATTATAATAATATAATATTAAGTATATATACCATTATCTTTTAACAGCCAATTACACTTAGACCTAAGAGTAAAGTAACTATAATGGTAAAGCGTACGTGACGCTATCACGCTTTGTCAAAGAAAAGAAGAGTAATTAATCATTTTCTTCGTAGCACGTAGGCTAAAAATTCTTATTTATCTTTACTTCTGTTTTATCTTCACGATCCCACATATAGCAGTGTGAGCAGAGGGAGAGTAAAAGACGGATTGACGCCAGTGTTAAGACACTCCATTTAACAAGCACACCCAAATTTTCAAGATGTTGCATGTTAAGCGATTGTGAATACCGGGCTTTGTGTTGTTACTAGGTGAAGGAAATGGAAATAATTAATAAATTATGGGAACGCCCCAAATGAAAATCGAACCCAAAAAGCTCGTCGTGTTACTAGTTCAACGCTATGCCGTTGCGCCACTGCTCACTTCGCTCTTCTCTCATTTAGTTCTTTTTTTTACCCTCACGCTATCCCGTGTTAATCACAATCACATATTTTGCAACTTGAGTTCCGGAATGAAAATTAAGTTTTAAGGTATATTAAGAAATTAATATAATTTGGAACATTTTTGTATTTAGCATTTTAAGTGCCCGCTATACTCTACTACCCACTTGAATTAGCTCGACGTAATAACTTAATTGCCGTAACCGTTTCTTTGGTTTCAGTCATTATTATATATGTTACATGAAAAATTATTCACGGAGTTAATTTCACGCTGCATCCCGCATATAGCAAGGTAGGCGAAGGTAACCTTGCTAGTTGTTTGACATCGGAATTATGTAATAATAATGCTAAGTAGTTAATTCTCTATTCTCTAATCTCTAATTTGAGTAAAGTTTATATCAGCTTCACGCTGTATCCCCTACACAGCAGGGAAGGCAGAGAGAACCTAGTGTTAAGACACTCCGTGTCACACTTTCCTTTCTGGAGGCGTCCTATAGTTCTGGAGACGTTTAGTGGCGGAACTCAATGCCGCGATTAGACACCGGAGCGAAGGAATGAAAATATGAAAAAAAAATTTTTCAAGTGGGGATCGAGACTACAACCTGTCGCGTTTTCAGTCACTCTGTCCACTTTCACCACGACTGGCCTCAACAAGTTTGCTTTATAATTATAAACATTTTCTTTCTTTTCTCTCTATACTAATATTATATATCTGATATTTTTTTTCTCCGACCACACTAGTCTCAGGAACTATTCATGTAAATTGAAAAACTCTTCATGTTTTATAGTCCATTCATCGAGGAAGATTATTAAGCTGTAGTACATCACTTTAAATGACTTGATTTCAACTACACCTGCAGTCAAGCTACTTCAGGCCACTTAGAACATGTCATGATATTTACTCAATCAGCTTCACGCTGCATCCCGCACACAGCAGGGTAGGCAGAGGGAACTTAATGTTAAGATACTCCGTCCACCACTTTCCGCCCAATGCCTCCAGCATTGCGTGGCTGAGTGGCGGAACTCAACGCCGCGCTTTGCCTCGACACCAGAGCGAAGAAATGAAAATAACATATTTCATTTGCTCGAGTGGGGATCGAATCCACAACCAGTCGATTTTACAATCACACTTTGTGCATTTGCGCCACGACCGGCATCTGTTATTTACTTCTATTTTCATTTAACGAAGAAGTGAAGCCACTAGTAAAAGCTACAGTAATAATCCGTAAATAAGAATGCAAAAACATTTTTCGTTAAGAAACTTTTAATGAAGCAAACAGCTTTTGGGATTTACGAGTGCTGAAGAAGAAATGGGAATGGATTAAAAAAATGACGTCGTGTCCTTTTCTTATTACTTATTGTACATCTTTTTGATTGAAATGTGAACGCTAATAATCACTCTGTGAATTAAAAAGTATTAAGCTATAGGTTTTTGGGATATCGAATGCTAGGAAATGAAAATATGAAATATTTCATTCCTCGTGGTGGGGTCGAACCCATAGTCGTCGCGTTTACAGTTGCAAGCTTATACTTACCCCTGCGCCACGATTGTCTTAAGAAATTAATAGATTAACAACTATAGTTATATTTCAATAGAAACAATAAATAAAAGAAATTCGAACTCAAATCACTCCAATCAAATATTGCCACTCGACCGCTTCACACTTTGACCCAATTTCAGTTTATTTTTATTATTTTTAAACATCTATTGAGCTATATTTGTAGTCAAATCTACGCTGCCTAGCGTGTTAAATAGCGCTAAGTTCAAATAAACAAATCTCATACTATATTCTACATATAGTAGAGTAGGCAGGAGGAGCCTGGGAACCTAGTGTTAGGATAGTCCATTCCTATGAAAACAATTTAGTTCCATATTTTCCATCAAATTTTACCGACATTACGTTTTGAGTAGCAGAACTAAACGTCGGTTTTGGTTTACCAGAACGTGAAAATGAAAATAATTAAATATCCTAAGAAGGAATCAAACCCATAAATGTCATGTTTACAATCAGACTGTGCGCCACAGAGCCAATCTCAAGATAAATAGCATTGGGTTCCCACACTAAGCACATGATGTCTCTAGAATTAGATGAAAAATAGAGAACGGAAGGAGTATCTCTTGACATTAGTTTCTTCCTGCCATGAACCTTGAATCCATAAAATAAAAAAAGAAAATAGATAAAAGGATAAGATAAATGTCTAATTAAAGTTCACAAGTCAAGATTGATATACGACTCATGGATTAGAATACTGTAGTGATTTTAAAGACTTAACTTTTAAAAGACTTAAAAAGTATATATATTTTGCGTTTATTTTGCTTTTTATTATATAGTTCACTGTTATCTTTTATAAAACTGAAGAAAATAAACTTTTAGAGGTTTTTATACAAGTAACCAAAACCAAAAATTTTAATTTTAATTTTTTTCTTATGTTGTTCACTTTTTGTAAAAAAATTGATGGGGGGATTCTGGACCTTTATTAAAAAAATTCTAGACTTTTACTTGGAACATGACAAAAACAAATATATAAAGTATAAAAATGGAACCAAATAGATCGCGGCCAAGATATTGTGATTACTAATTCTTTACACTCGCAATAGTTTTATGGTTATTGTAAGGGTGCATACACATCACTAATAAAATAAAAAAAACATATTTTTTTTCTTATTCACCAAGTTTGACAGTGGGAATCTGACGTTAAGACAATTCGTTCATTTTCCGCAAAATTTTCAAGACGTTACATATTTAGTAGGTAACTTGTTTTGCGAACTTGATGTCTGCCAACAAATTTTCAATCTCCATAGACTGACAAATATATTTTTTAATATATTTGAAACAACTACTAAATGGTACATTGTACCTTCAAAAACTTATCAAATACACAACGAGTTATCTTATCAGATACAGAACAAGTTGAGCAAGTGTGAGTGGTAAGAAGAAAAGTACCTCCGACCGCAGGCCCGCTATGTGTTACTTAGAAACTATTTACTCGATATAATGTGGTCTATAGTCTTTCACGATCAATGATAATCTAACCCAAAACAATACTTTGATAATTACTGAGGTTAGCGCATTCAACCATACAAACTCTTCGTCTTTATAATATTAATATAGAGCGATGTAGACTATTCCTAACTTTTCAACATGCTACCAGCATTCACCGAACTACATGGCTGATAGCTGTGATTTAACACCCACGCGCTGTGGAATAGCAATGGCGTCATAACACGTGTTTTGTCCTGTTTACTTGGATTCATTGAATTGTATGAAATTTTGAACGAAACGGAATTAGAATCTACACCTAAAGGGCTGTCGTAGCGCAGTGGTACAATATAAGCGCATCGGTTGTGGATTTTATCTAATATATGATATAGTCATAGAACGTCGGTCAACGGCAATCTTTGTCTACCAGAGCAAGGATATAAAAATGATTTACTACCCAAACTGGCGATTCAGCTCACAATCCTCGTGTTTGCAGTCAAACTCTGTCCCACTCCACCACAATTCACAAAAGCCTCTAAGCAATTGTTCTTACTAAATAAGTATATGTCTTAACTGGGAATTCGATTCATTATCTTTAAGGCCATATCAAAGTCATAAGAAACCTTACTTAGCAAAACTTTGTTAGAATTTAAATTTGTCTGTGACGGGGGAAACTCATTAATTTACTTAAATTTGCATATCTACTGTAATATATTTGTAAGACAAATGTAAGGCTGATTTAATAAATGTAAACAGGATTTAGGTTTCCAGTGAATAGAAAGTCAGGTAAATTTTCAATTTATATAGATACATATATGCTTTGCGAAGTATATAATGTATTTGTTTATAATATGTCGATTGTGACAGTAGCGGAGTAGTGGCTCATGCCATATGACCCCGGTCTAGAATAGGATCGTCCTGGTACTGATGATCATAAGAGGCGACTAATTTACGTGTGGTAGAGTCACGTCGCCAGCAATGGCAAGATGCATGGGCAGACTTAACCGCATTGTTACCGCCCCCATTAAAACCAGCGTTAAGTAGTGGATTTATGCCACTGCGTTTCACATCAGGTTATGCCGAGCTCCGGCGCCCAACCCACCTTAAAGGCCGGCAACTATACTATATTGCGTGGGATATGGGAAATGAAGTGTCATAGCATCGTTCGACAATAAACAGGTGGTTTCGATTCTCACACGTTTTTCATTTCCTAGCTCGCGAGAACAATTGCGGTGTTGTTGTCGGACCGCCGCTCAATATGTTATGTCTCCAAAATGTGGCAGAAAATGGGAGTAAGAGTATCTTAACGATAGGTACCCTCATTCACAAGGTACATTAAGTTCATAGGATCCCTCTCCCTACTCTGTTATAAGTGTGATTAAAAACACTACAGAAACTAAAAAAAAGAAAAGTATCTTATTTTTTAAGATGGGTTTAAATATATGAAAATAATGCCTGAGGGTCATATTTCGATTCCAAAAATATTTCATTCTTGCCCTATTAAAAAATGCGATAGTGTATATCGCCGCCTATGATATGATATTTCGAATGTGGAGCTTGTGGTAATCTATGGTCAGATTTGCCGAATGTCTCAAGCATGCTAGAATATTAAAAGTAAGATAAAGAAAAATAAACAAATCTTTCCAAACATTACAGTAAAAAAAGAGAAATATCAAAAAAAGTACTTGCACGCGCCTCACAAATCCCAGAAACCCAATAATTTAAATTAAAATGTACGCGTTGCGGCTTAAAAGCTAAATTGAGTATATTTATGGTTTAGGAAATCATAATACATACTAAAAAACAAGAAAAAAGGATCACGTAGCTCAGTTTAGAGTGAATGACTGTTATTTGTCTTCAATATAAAGTTAATCACTAATAAAAAATATAAATTGATAAAAAAATATGATAATAAATAAAAAAGCCCAACCGCATACGCCTAATTAAATAAGACCCATCAAAACGGCTTCACACAAGGCAGAGAAAACCTAGTGCTGAGAATCTTAGTTTCCGTCGAATTCTACAGGCATTGTGTGTTGAGTGGCGAAACTCAACGCTGCGCTTTGTCTCGGCACTAGACCAAAGAAATGAAAATATTAATTTAAATAAATATTTCATTTCCACGAGTGAGTATCGAACCCACAACCATTTGCGTTTACAGTCACACTTCGTGCTTGCTTAACCTAATCTAGCACACTGTATCCTAGTGGTTTAGTCCCGTTCCCGCACCAAGCGCTACGGTCTCTGCATACCTCTTCCTACATGGCCAGCAGAGAATCCTCATGCTTTTTACGTGACCTCCAGTATTTTTGATACTGTGCTTTCGAAGGTCCACTGTCCCTCTACCTCTCTTACCGCTCACTTTTCCGTCATAAATCTTTTTTTGCCATTCTTTCATCCCTCATTCATTCGACGTACCCGTGACATCCTCGCAACATACTAACATCGAAATCTCTGTAATCCATGACATCTAATAATTCATTTATCTTTTCTTCTATCCCTTCTCTTACATTCCAGTTAGCTATTTGTAGCTCCGTCATTCCGAACATGACGTTCTGGTTGACAATGGTACCCAACGCCGTAATCGTCCCCACTTGACACATCAGCGGAGACGCGTGGTGGGCGTCAACTTGGCGAGACCCTAACAGTGCACTATCTCTCTCTCACGCTCTCTCTCTTCCATCGTGGTCCCCAATAAGTCCATAAGCCTTATAAATATGGTAATAAAATCATTACCAGGTTTTTGTCAAATTTTCCTCCAGTATTGTCGATACTGTGTTTTCGAAAGTATGATGTCTTCCACTACCTTTTTTACCACTCTTGTTTCATAAATCTATAATACCATTCTCTCATCACTCATTTTCCTGACGCCCCATGCCACCTAGCCAAACTTAAGTACTTCTCACCAAGCTTGAGAACACAAACACAAACGTTTTCAATGTTTGTGTTTATGAATTGTGATTCTAATCAATCAAAATCATATTTTTAATATTAGAAAAGAACGAAAAACAGGTCAGGTGCATTCGATACTCGCACAGATACAATCTTTTGACCTCCATAGATGTTACTCCTAAAGGAAGGCTTCACATACCCATATAACCATATTCATACATATATTCATACAGGAAGGAAAATTAATAATTAGGATATATATTTTTCTAATTTTAGAAGCATACAAGCGCTCTATACCTTGTTTTGCTATTTTTAGCTGTTAAATGTGAAATGAAGCCGTCGTGGTGCATCCGTACAGAATCTAGCTATAAACGCGATGGTTATAATTTCTCACTTGGGGAATGCATTATTTTCATTCTTTCACTGTCATAAGAGAAAGCGCTGCGAGTTCCGCTACTCAGAGAAATGACTTAACAATTGTATGAAAAATGGTGAATGGAGTATCCTAATACTTGATTCCTTCTGTCTATCTTTATTCGGGATATATTAGTTAATATAGCTTGCAACCTATTTGCAACATCGTCCACACGAAAATGACATATAGTATTTTTTTTATGGACCGATTGAAATAAATTATATCTACACTAACTAACAGTCAAGGGAAGTTCGCAAAAATACAGTTTTGAAACAGTATTTAAATCAGTTACACCATTTCTAAGATTAGTGGGCACAAATGCATGGATAGGACACACAGGACAGACAAAAATTTAAAAAAAAAACATTGCGTTGATAAATGTGCCCAAAATTGGTATTTCTCATATATTCTATCATATATTCTATTCTTCATAGATATATATTACAATAGAATAACATCTTATCACCATAAGACGCTATATACGCTACACTGAGTAAGTTTAAATAGAGTTATACACTCGAGTGGTTATTACCACCCCGACACTCCCTCTGCTAACTTTATTGCGTAGTAAAATGATATTGTTTAAATTAATTTTAATAAAGTACAATTTGTGAATAGATACGTAACTATCATAGTTAAGAAATTTATAACCATAGCTGAGGCTAAGCTGAGAAGTTCGCTTACTTGAATGTGCTGATCTCAGGAACTGCTTTACGTGGTGAATATAATGTATACATACAAAATGCAGGAAAATCGATGCTAGTATTTTTTGAGTGTGTCTTAGAAGCTTGATTTTTTCTGTGCTTATGGGTACATAAATTTATTTTGATACCTCCGCGTATTCTCGAGATAATTGGTCTTGAGACACGAACAAAGTGACCCTATAATAATAATTTTATCCGGGAATCGAATCCACTATTGACAGTACTTTAAGTCGTATAAGCTATAACGTCTAAATATTAAGAAACGAAATTCACATAAAATTTATCATCCACAGCTGCTTCCCTTAAATCGATGACAGGTACGCGAGAGAAGGGGCACAGGTAAAAATAAATATAGAAATTTGACAGAAATATCTTTTACATCGTCACTCTATATAATATGAGGGCGTCCTAGCGCAGTGGGAGCATATTTTGTCATATCTTAGACTTTGTGGGTTCGAAACCCACTCGGAGGAATGTTTATATATTTTTCATTTCACAAAAGGTGTCATTAAAGTTCATTATTCACTTTTAACACACAATATCTTAAAAACAAATAGGAAAGTGATAACAGAGTGTCTTAGCACTAAGTTCCTTCTTGCACCCTTTGTAATAAAATTAATAAGTTCCGTCACTCAACAAAGAACAATTTGCACTTACAATCATGATGATCGCCTCCATACGCACTGTCTCTATTTTAATGGGGAGAAAATAGAGATTTATCATAAAGTTGTGTATTTCGTACAAATAGCAAAAAAAATCATTTTTTTAGCTTCATTTTATATCCCGCATACAGAGGAGATAACCTACATAACATACAGAGAGGATAGCCAATATTAAGGCACTTTCCCAATTTTGACTCAATTTTCAAGACGTTATAAGTGACGGAACTCAACGCCGCTGTTGTGAACAGTCAGGAAACCAGCCTGAAAATGCTCTAGGACGGATTCAAATAGCACTTGAAGCTTTAATTTTCATTCATATTAAAACATAAGACCAACATAAGTGTTGAACATTTCATAAAACCCTTAAAACTTTGCACAATGAAACAACCTTTTTGTTTATATTATAAAGGAAGCAGAAGCTGTGACAAAATTATATTTAAAAAAAAAATCTTGACCCTGATTTGTATAAGCATAAAGTTCAAATTCATTTTAAACCGCTTGAGATGGTAAATGTGGGCGACACGCTCCACAGGATTTCCGCTAAATGATTTTTTGTTTCGTTGAATCTCTAAGTAAACAAATGGATGTAATACAAACGTTATTTTAATATTATTTTTGAAATGTATTAATTCTCCATAAAATAATATATTTTTTGCCTTCGCGCTGTGTCCCGCGTACAGGAGAGTAGGCAGAGAGAACATGGAGACACTCTGTTATCCACACGTCGCCTAATCTTTGGGTCATTGTGTATTGAGAGACTGAACATAACGCCGCATTTTTTTCTTTCTACACAGCAATGTTTATATCTCTCAAACTAGAACTAATCTGTCAGCGGACAGCAATCATAAGTTTCATCAAACAAATTTTCATTTGATACCCCAATTAAGTGGATTGTTCAAAAGCTTGTGATTCGCCATTTTCTTTATTGTGTGTATTGAACTTCCTTAATTAACAAAAATATTGATATATATATTATTTAATTTTCATCAGAACTAAAATCTTAATACAAATTTAATCACAATCGGACACTGCAAAAGGGTTCAAATTGAGCTTGCAAGATTTCACATACACTATAACGGCAAATTACTTTAATAATAAATAAATTAAAAAAAAATTAAATTAGCTTCACGCTATATCCCGCACACAGCAGGGTAGGCA
>DVQM01001614.1:0-11622 GCA_018231645.1 Heliconius ricini | reverse complement strand
TGTATATAAAAATCCATTGGATAGCTTTATCGAATAACAATGGTCATGTCTACCTAACAAGCGGAAAAATTCGATGCCTGCAATATTTCATCGCCAAAACACACTATTTTTCTACAATCTTAGTAAAAAATATTTTTATTATTATTTTGGAAGTTATTAGGACGCCATACCTTAAGAGTGAAACGGGATATTATTTTTAAAACCGTGACAGTTGAAATTTTTGTAGATTATGTATTTCTCTTGTCGCGAAACAAAAGTATAAAAAAATAATATTGAATCAGCTTCAACTTTAAGCTCTTTTGCCTATCCTGCTATTTGCGAGATACATCTCGCAATCAATAGCAGGATAGGTAAAGGGAATCCAGTGTTACGATACGATTCCTCGCTTACCGTTGAATTTTTCGAAGCATTGCGTGTTGAGTGGCGGGCAATTCAAACTAAAAACGAAATTGAAACGAAAAAATTATAGAATCACTAAATAATATTTCACTTTTTGTTCTAAAGTAGTGAATGACGATGTAGTGTTGTGTTTTTAGGGAATTTTCTCATGCATTTCTATTTATTTGGATAAATTGAGATGTCGGAACCTTATAGTAAGCAATATATTTGACAAAAAGTAAAAAACAGTGTCTCCATTTCTGTTTACTTTCAAATTATGGAAAATACGTGAAGAAACAGCTATTGACAATTTATATTGGAAACTCACGTTAAAAGTCATAATATATTTTCTTTGTATATAGTTCTATATGTAAGAGAAACCTAATATAATAAATCAAATATTTCATTATCATATTTCAATTAATTAAAAAATTTAATACGTCTCAAAATGTAAGTACAGTAACATTATCGGAATATAAATGTGTGTATTATACGAAAACGTGACTTTGAATGAATTTCATATTGTTAGTGTTGTTTACTCGGATTTATAAAGTTAAAGCATCTTATTAATTAACAATATAAACATGAAAGATAATCTGAATATGTAAGTTATTTTGTTAGGGCTCAAAAAATTACATTATAATTGCTAAAAAGGTCGGGCAATTTAAATAAATTTTGACGATATGAGATAAAGGTTGGTTTATGTTGTTTATTGAACAATAGATTTGTTAAGTTTGTATATACAAGCATTAAGTAAATAAATACCACCAATTTTTAAAAAGGTGCAAAAACAACAACACACAATACACGAGTGTCTCTAATTGCTAAATTTGTTGTGACCCGACAATAATTCAAAAGTGTCTAGCATAGTAGAAGAGTTTTCGAACAGGTTTGACGTTTTTAAATCACATTTTCTGTACACTTACAAATTTACGCTATTGACCCCTGATATGATCCCTGATACCCTCAAGCGACGAGCATCAGGCGGGAAGAAAGAAGAATTAGAATGTAGAAGAAAAGATAAAACCAACTATGAATGAATTATTAGATGCAATGGAAGTTAGAAATCTGGATGTCGTTTGTGAGACAGAGGCTAAAGAGCAATGTCACGACTGATTTACAGGGCAGTCGGTTCGCTTGCTGGGCAGGCGTACCAGAGCGAGCGAAGGAGTTGCGGTGCTGGTGCGCTTTTGTCATCTCGACTGGTTATTACAGCGGTGGAATATAAGGCGATCTACTCGAATCATGAATAGAGGAGTATGCGGCTGGGTAATCGTAGCGTCAGGCGTCAGAGGTTGATAACAGTAGACGATTCGAAGAAATAAGCAATTATATTTATGGCTCTCGAATTGTAAGAATAAAATATATCTTTTAATTTTGGAAAATGTAAACAAAATTAGTACCTAAACTTTTCTTATACGATTGAATAGCTTTGTAAATAAAAATACAACGTTATATTTAAATTAAAATATAAATATAATATTTAATAATATAAAAAAATGAATACATTTTTTACAAGCGTAAAAGGCTTCTTTTCTTCAATATTAGATACCTACATTGATATATTTTACACCTGAGTGGTTCTTTTGATCATTTTATTTTAGACATGGTTTTGGTCAGGCATTATCTTACCTGGATATTGATTGATTGAGGCCTAGAACAAATTTAAAAAAACAATTTGAATTTCATATTTATTAGTAGATACAAAAGTATATATACACGTTACTGTGATTCTTAATTCAAAATTTGAAACACTTATATTGTTCTAAGGCATGAAAAATCCACGCGATCGCGTCCAAGAGGCGCGGGTCTAAATGAGGAAAAAAACATGTTTAGACATTGCTTGAACGGTTACAAAGTTATACAAATTCGTGTCCTCTATATTGAAAATAAAATTAGCAAATTTAACGCATGAACCCCACAAATGAAGAACTGACTGAATAATAATATTAAGATACAGATACAGAGCGTACGTTTCACGTACTTCCAAAATTTTTCTAGAGTTCTTGTTTTCTAGAGTTTCTAGAGTTCGAGTTGTATTTTGAAAAAAAAAAATTCTGATTTTCTCTTCATACTATAAACTCAACATCTCATCGACTCACCCGTCCATATATATATATTTTTAAATTACAAAGAAGTAAATTTACATCTTACAAACAACAAAGTTAATGTTGGTATTGAAGAATTATTTGTGCTTATAAATTACGTAAATATTTAAAAAGTTAGTTAAATACGTTTTTATAATAATATCCCAAAGAGCTACCTGCCAACTGGTAGTAGGTATGAATATATATAATCATTAACATATGTATAAAAACATGTCATTTCTATTTTTTTTATTTTTTTTAAGCTTCACGCAGTATCGAGCATACAACATGATAGGTCCCTCCGCTCTCCATTGTCCGCTGAATTCTGGAGGTATTGTGAATGGCGGAACTCCACATCAGGGCAAATAAATTAAAATATCAAATGTTTAATTTCCTCAAGTAGGAATTAAACCCACAGTCTTATGCATTTATAGTCACAAGTGTGTGCTCCTGCGTTACGACAGGTCTATACATTTTTTCCTCTATATTTAATTCATAAATAGCTTTTACTCTTATCTTTTCATTTCGAACACAATATGAGAATATTATTCTTTCAAGTGGTATTTGCAAGCTTACGAGCGTATTAAATTTCCATAGCAAAATTATAGCATCCGGCTACCTTGAATACGAGCCATTGCGTTACTTGAAGTGCTTTAGCCAATTTAATTGTACAAAGTATTGTATCCTCCACGTTTTACATACGTTCATGTAAAATGTATTGAAAAAGTGAGATACGTATTTTACATGTAAAAAGATATTATGTGATATATAATATAATGTGTGAATAATAATTCTTTTGTTTTTACTGAATTTATGAGATATTTGTAATGTTATGTAATACTAAGCCTTATTCGCTGCTTTTTGTGGCTAATGGCATTCAGGTAAAAAGTGGTGGGAAAAGTATTTTCATATTATTCATACAAGGGATTTTTTTTGACAGGTAGTGTTCACGGTGTTCTTTTGAGGTTAGCTTTAAGCTTCCTAAAGTGTTTTGCGAAGACCGAAATAGGTGGAAATCTGATGGAGCAAGATCAGGGCTATACGGAGGATACATCAACACGTCCCAGCCAAGCTCCTTCAATTTTTGCTGCGTGGCTATAGATGAATACTGTCTGGCGTTGTCATGATAGAACATTACGCTCCTCCTATTCACCAGCTCCGGCCGGTTTTTCTCAATAGCTCTTTTTTACTTTATCATTGCTGACAGTAGAGGTCAGAATCGATAGTTTTACTCGGTGGCAAAAATTTCATAGTGTACAATTCCTTTCCAATCCCACCAAACACATAGCATCAATTTGTTCCGAGTCAGACCGGGCTTTGCCACGGTGTTTGGGTCTTGTCCATGCTTCGACCATAATCTTTTTCGCACATTCTTTTCACCCATTTTTCATCACCCGTAATCAACTGTTTATAAAATAGTTCGGAATTGTTACGTTTCAATGAAGGTTAGTTTCCTCTCAGTGAGATCATGTGGTCCCCAAATGTCAAGTTTTTTTTTGTTCTTAGACTTTTGTATATAACGTAAAACTGCTTTATGGTCATCATCCAGTTCGTCAGCAATGACGTAGCTACAATATGTCGACCTTGCTCCACTTTCCCAAATATGGCACCGATTTTATCTGTGATAGGATATGACAGGCTTTCATACAAAAATTTACAGACTTGAAACGCTTGAATCAAATTTGTGCTACTCTTAATGATACCGCATTGGGTGCGTAAGCCGCGCAATTTTATTCGCGGCGTTCATCGCATTTTCACCTTTTTTTATAATAAAACTTTAAAATGTACAGAATTTTTTAGTGACTTATTTCGATATTGCTTTCTTGAAAAACAATTGAAAAATGGTGGGAACTAGTTTTTTATTTATTAATATATGAAAACCAGCCAGTTACATTCAGTACAGCCAAATAGGTTTGATTACTAATATAGGCCTACCGTATAAATGCTAATATCCAATAGGTTATAATGCATCCATCATTAGATTTATAGTCAACGACTCGGTAAACGTTGCGTTAATTAATATTATAAATTAATAGAGATGGATATTATTTATGTAATAAATAATATCTATCTCCAATAATATAAAACTTAAATGATATTATTTCATAAAAAATATATTAAAAAACTCTCAAAGTATTTTATTATTTTTATAGATTTTATGTAAGACGAGCTTTAGATGCGTTGAAACTCATTAATAAAGTCACTGCATTGTACATTGTCATTAACAGATACACAGAATGGTAGGTACCCGCGACGATGTAATAGTGAGAATAAAGAAGCTCATGCTCATATGCTTTGGGCAAGTTGAACGAGTGAGTGATGAAAGACTGGCCATAAATATTTATCTTCATAAATTCTCATAATTATTCTTTTCCTTCGAAAAGTGGTAAATAAGTGGAGACTTCGGTTTGAAATAAAATATCATAGATACTGTAGGAAGGTAAAAGTTCCACCTGAGGGCATGTATGAAGAAGTTAAGGACAGTGGACGAGACGAAAAAGGTATGCAGAGACCGTAGTGTTTGGCGCTCTGTTCACTCAGACTGCCCCGCTAGGGACACAGCGTGAATTTAAAAAAATAAATAAATTGTACATCACTTATTTAGAAAACGGACCACCTCTTGGTCGGTTTCCAGGAGCACGGGTCCGAGACCCGCTACGTTCAAATTTTTAAACCTTTTCTAAGTTTCCTTTTATAAGTATTTTTCTTTCCCAAGTGTGAAATAACACTTTGAAAATGTAAAACAACTGTACATTGTCTTGACTGAGAGTACCTTAAAAGCTAATAATAGAAAAAAATCATTCAAGATTTTCATATTGTATTATAAATTGTAAATTAATTGGATAAATCATTGGAGGATTGATTATGAAGCATTGTTGAAATATGGCGTATGAGTTCCGTCCTAGTTTCTATTTTATTTCTATGTATACGTCACTAGATATCTTGTCGATTCATAAATATATTATGATTCATTTTTATGACAAGATTCCAGAGCAAAAATAAAGATATTTTTTATTATTATTTAATAAACGCCTTTCTTGTAGAATTGATGTTTATACCAAAAGAAATAAGTTTAATCTTCACTACTTCGACGCAGGTGTCCGCGTCTAAATCGAGAACTATTTCGCACATTTTTGTTTCTCGTTGCTATGTCAAATCCTAAAAATAAATATTTAAATAAATCAAAACATTTTTTATATTTTTAAAGTGTTATTCCACAATTAGGAAAGAAAAATACTTTTTTAAAAACATATAAACATTTTAACGTAACTGTCCAAGTACTCTGACGAACTAAGCATATTCTTATCAGGCTAAGTCAAAATTTTTGTATGCTAGTTACGACGTATTTTAGTTGAAATTTGTAAATTTCCATACAGGCGCGTTGTAACAAGCATTTAAGAATTTTGACGATAACAACGTGTCTTAGTTATTTAGAGCGCTTGGATAGTTTCCAAGAGGTGCAGGTTCAAATGCTGTTATGTAATTTTTTTATATGTTTTCAAAAAAGTAAATTAAAACTATATTTATCTCATATAAAATAAAAATTGTTCTATGTATTTGCATTATAAATTAAAAGTTCTGAAACGAGCATCTCAATTCTTTAGTACCGATTCTGCAAAAAATAGATGTATAAAAAGTTATTTCATGTTTAAATTTGTGGAAAAAATATTCTTAGTTTTTAAAGTAGACGTCAACGTCGGTGACAGCTAATATTAAACTTTTATAAGCTAAACAATTGATGGATATGAAAAGAAATAGATTGTGGTTTTAAAATTTCAAACGAGTTTTCCATTAAATACAGAGTGATATTGTCATCACTATTTTAAATGAAACCACATTTTTAACTACTCTTTAAAACCTATCGTTAAAAATTTATATAACAAAAATTATCGTTTTAAGTTAAGCACTTGAAATTTTATAATATTGATATTTTCTTCCCGCTTGAACTACCTATATAACTTTGAACCCGGTTGAACTACCTTATGTGTGTTTAAGAAAAAAGAATTAGATTATTTTAGTATTAGTAGGTAACTATAAAAATATGCATTGCACAATACGTTGTTTAAATCTTTTAGCATTTTTTAGATATTTTGCTGCAAAATGTCTTATATTTAATAGGAATAATATTATTTCATATCTGTGTAACTGTATGCACTTGGAACAACAAGGTTATTTTGAAATCACAGACAGGCTTTTAATTTTCCTATGTCCCAAGCATGTTCTATATAGTCATGTTCTATATGTCTGATTATAGGGCTGGCCACTTCATTTGAGGATACCAATCTCACTGAGGTAGCTAATAACAATACGCGCAGTATGAGGGCGTGCTTTGTCGTGCGTAAAAATATTTTTTCTTGGCTATGAATTTAGGAATAGTTATTACATGTTATTCTAAGACTTCAATTACATATCGTTGTGCAATGTAAGATCCATTTTTGATAAGCACTACTCTGTACGGGCTTGCAAACACTATGATATGATAATATATGATATATCCTCCGCTATATGATAGTTACTGTGAAGTTTATTAGCCAGTATCGTTCTCGATAGCTCCACATTCACCAAATTCACACGGCCCAAATCAGTGAATAAAATACGACCTCGACTACCTTTACTAATCTTGATGAATACGAGCCAACGCTAATCTCGATACGACGAGCTTCCTCGAGTTTAGATGCTTTTGCTGACAGATAAGACGTTTTTTTTAAATGTAAAGCTTCTGTTTTACAGCTCGTCTCTCTGACGTATTGGTTTTAATTTTAAAATTTTTCAAAGGATTTCTCCAAAGAGATATAGGTTTTTAACTTTTACAATAAGATATTTTTAGCAATATCCTATAAGAAAGTAAATTTTAGTTTTTTTCAGGTTTCGCAAGGACTACAATATTAAGAGACTAATTTGCAAAGAACAACACAACAACAAGACAATAACTTGGAACTAATTTGGAAGAACAGCACAACTACGACAACTATAACAAATCAACAACTTGGAACTATTTTAATTTGGATTTTTACTAAGTGATGACTGCCGAAAGTTTCAACAAGGATGTTAATAACTAAGAAAGGCACGGCTCTAAACATCGGGCCACTAATGTCGTCAATGGCTCCCTCCATGTCCATGAAAATATTGTATCGAGTTTCTTTACAAAGCCTTTTACGATATGTTTGTCCGGCCCTGGAGGGAGTCTTCGACGCATTACTCCTGAGGCATATTTTCAGTTTCGAGCTTTTGTTTTTTGAGTATACTCCCAGACTGCTCATCTTCACGATGACCTTTTGCGACGCAAATGACGAATACAACAATTTAACTTGGATACCGACATTTGGTTCCGTTTCAGGGCTTTTAGTCCTTTTAACTAAATTTAATTTTTTACTTATCTTTTTTATATGTTCACAAGTTTTAAGTTTTTTATCAAATTTACCAATTGTATTATTACTTTTAAGTTCTGTAGTTCCAAGTTTATCGTCAGTCTCTAGGTCGAACCTGGTCGTGGTGCATCCGGCGCTGGTGGAGTCAACAGAGGCGCCCCCAGCAGTAGGTTATGCTGGCTCTAGCATGCGCATCCCACTTGCATCTGACCGGGCAATCCGTACTGAACGCATTGTGTACAGTACGTTCCATCTTCGAGTCAGTACAGTTACGCTGGCTCAGCAGTGCACCACGATGGTGGTGCGCTGCTGAGCCAGCCCTCATACTCAGTTGTCATGTGGGGTCCTCCACAGTGGCTGCACATGGGGCGGTTTCTTTACAAAACCGCCTCCCGTGTCCATAGCCCAGGCAGAGAGAGCACTGTACGAGTGGCGAGAAATCAGCCACTCTGATTTTTTGGAGATCGATGTACAGCACTCCCGCCTCAACCACTCTACTCTAGCATTGGTTTCTGGCATTTCGGCGGAACCTGACTTCCGACCGGAAGTCCTCTTCGGGGATGCCGTTGAACAAATCCCGATTCTATTGACAATTTTTTAAAGTTTGCAAGGTGATAAATCTATAATTTACTGCCTTTGTGTACCGGTTTCTGCCTTGTCCTCGCCTCCGCACATATGATTCCATCTCTCTGTAGCGTTGAACAATGCGATAAACCACCGAAATCACCGGGGTGTACCCCTCTTCGATCATGGTTACTGCCCTATTCACTGATGTTGGTGACAAGTCGCTCATTTTGTATCACGATGGTGTACACAATTCAAATATTGTCTTATTATTGTATTGTCAGTGGAATAGAGTGGCACAGTCACTATGTACGGCATCCAACAAAAAAAAACAATCTTATCACTAACAAGTCTAAATCTACTCGTAAGTGCATATTCTTAACAAGTTATAAAACTTGTCATAACGTTTAAATATGAAATTTGCTTTTAGAGAGGGTACCAATAACTAAAAAAATAACAACTTCTCAGGATACTCAAAATTATAGATTGTGTATATATATAAAACAGTTATACACTGTATCCCGCACATAGCAGTGTAGGCAGAGGAAAAATAGTGTTAAAATACTCCTTTCCCCACTTTCCGCCAAGTTCTGGAGGCAGGGATTTTTATCCTTAGTAATTCGATGTTGTAGTAAGGTATTGTAGCATTAGCTTGATACCAACTTTATAATTACAAAATCTTTTTAATTACTTTTGTTTTATAAAATCAAACAAAATTTTAACTTGAACGTTGTTAGAAGTCATTTTTTTTTGTAAAAAAAATATTTATTACAAAAAGAAACAACGACTTTTGGACAATTTAAGTGTAAACGTGACTGATTGATTGAACATTGCTCTTGTAAATTTTTCCGAAATTTTCAATGGCGTATGCGGAAAATCGATATTTCAACAAGTTGTTTATGCTGAAATTGTCGTTTGACTCACATTTGTCGAGAAGGTTAACATACAACGTTGAACTCTCAAATAAAACGTGACTGTGTGAAGGGAGCGATGTTTAAATCTTAGATTTAGCTTAATTACCCAGATTTAGCTTAACTAATACACAAAGACGATTATAAGAGCTTTGAATCGTATTTATTTTTTATCGTAATATAAGCTATTAGGACCATCACAGGAGCACAAGTGTAATGTGATGGTTGTGCGTTCAATCCCCACTTATGGGAATGAATTAATATTTATATTTTTTTTCATTTCTACACTCTAGCACAAAAATTCAATAAGCAATGCCTCGAAATAATCAGCAGAAAGTGGGGAAAGGAGTATTCACTAGGTTCTCTCGGCCTATCCTACTATTTGCGGAATAACCAAAAAGCTGTTAGGCGAACTCTATCTTCTTTGGCGATAAAAAAGGCGACAGTTCCGAAACATTTAACTACATACAGGTCTATTGCTATCACCACGGTTCTCTTTAAAGTGATGGAGAACATTATCTATCGAAAGCAATGGAGATGGCCTGGCAATTAACTTAGATATGGCCAAGGGCTTCGATCGAGTGTGGCGTGGGAAGTATAATTTACTGGAAAAAGGAACAAAAAAAATCTTATGTAATAATTGTTACCTTTTTCAGTATAAACATTTATAATAAATACTGTAAAAAACATATTTTTTAACATAAAACACGACAGTCTCAATAATAATAAAATAATAATAAAACTAATAAAATGTCTGAATATATTTCATGCAAAGTTAATAAATTTTGGTGGTATTTATTAACTCCCTTCGCACCGACTCTTTCTTTGATCTATATAAATCAATTTTGGTTATAATTTTCATCCTTTATTTCTAACTGCTACGCTGGCCGTACTAAGATACATCGGTTTTACGTGTGGTAGAGTCATCGCCAGCAATGAAAACACGCATGGGCGGACTCGAACGGATCATTACCACCCCCGGCATTTAAAACCGGCGTGAAGTAGTGGTTTAATGCCACTGCGTTTCACATCAGCTAATGCCGGGCTCCGGCGTCCAACCCACCTTAAAGGACCGTAATGCACCTGTAGCTCCTCTGGTGTTGCACGGGGACGTGGGCGGCGGTAATCACTTACCATCAGGTGACCCGAACGCTCGTTTGCCGTGTCTTTCCATAAAAAAAGATGTCAGTGGAAACTACGCGAATATAAACTTTGCTTAGGTAATCAATATTAAATTTACAGATACTGCCTGGTCTTTTGACAACGTTAGTAGGTATATGTAGTAGACTAAATTAGTGTTTATAATAATAAAATTGACTTAGAATATTAATTGCGAAATCTTTATTTCTGCTATATATCTATCTTAAATAATAAATTAACCTTTTTTGGCGCGTTTCTCTAAGGGAATTCTTAATTAAAAGATGGAATATTTAACGATATTTTTTATAAGGGAATCGATTATTGAATATTTATAAGAAAGCTTTTTATAAAAAAAATACTCAGAAATATGATACGTTGACTTTGACTTAGAATGAAACAGAATAATAAAAGGCGTGAAACAAACAAGCTTTTGATGTTATTGCTTAATGAAATAAAGCATTTCTAGAAAGAGTGAATAATGAATAAAACAATAGAAAACATTTTTTTAGGTTGATTTCTACTGCACCTTATCTATATTTATTTATCTATATTTATTTTAAGTAAAATTGTTTAATACAATAAATGTGAATATTTGTAAATATAAATAGGGAAAAAAGTATCTATATGTAATGTTTCCAGTGAAAGTAAAAAATATACCGATCTGATTATAAATTTTATGTAAGAAAAAATATATATGTTTTGTTCGTTGTTTATGGGGTTCCGGGCGCGATAAAAATTAAATAGAGTTTACATAAAAAATCGGTTAAATGCGAACCGAAATTGAGGATTGAACGCAAATGGAAAATACAAATTATGAACTTGATGCCAAATTTTTCAAATTTCAATTTGCCACTTGATGCCAAATTTCGTAACAAAATATGCACTTACGAGTAGATTTAGACAGGGCTCACGGCAAATACCCTATAGGTTTCGATTATGCGTCCAATATCATATAAAAACGATATGTAAATGTTCGTATCTTTTGATTGCGTTGACTCAGAAGCCATAAACTTAAGTATTTTATATTAATTTCGGCCTTGTTTTGACAGACCGACAATAAAGTTGTACTATAAGTGTTAAGTTTTTTCCTTTCGAAGTACAGTACTTTATTGTATTCTGTTTGTATTCTGTATATATTTTATTGTATTCTTAAACAGATTCAATAGAAAAGAA